>OZ023312.1:78261629-78416629 GCA_964007375.1 Ophion obscuratus
TCTCTAGGTATTCTAATGTAGATTGACGAGAATTTTTGTTTTTTGTTCTAGGTAAAAAATTGTGAATGTTTAATGACACGCCGCGGACCGCCTAAAAAAAAGATAACGAAAGAAGAAAGAAGAAAAGAAGGCAAAATTCTAACAGCTTGATATTCATACTAAATAGATGTGTAATTCATTTTATGAGTGAATAACTTTGGCATGCGAAAAAAAATTGTTAAATTCGCACATGATTTTATACTTGTTACTGTGGCCTAAGGCCTTATATCTACCAAATTTGCGCGACATTTTTTTTATTCCTGTTTATACTTGGGTATAATAGTTGATTGTGAATTATTTTTATTAAGCTACTGTAATTTACCAATGATTCAGGGCCCTCTTTAGACCCCACAAAATACGGCCCTCCGTGAAAGGAATACCTTGAAGAAGACTAAATTTCACACAGAAAAAGGCTACTTACAACGATAGCTACTGCAACTTTGGAAATGTTGGTTTTTAAAACTGAAAATCGGAATTGATATTATAGCTACGGTTACGATTCCGGCCAGGTCGAGAAAAGTCGTTCTGCAAAAAACGCGATTTCATGTTTCACTACCTATACATAAGTTGTGGCGCTCCCTTTCAATGGTATCTAAACTTTCAACATTTTAATTTCACATTTTTTTCACACATTTGTGAATATTTATAATTTGAGAAAATGTGAAAAAAAATCGATTTTCTTGACTTGAGATAGTTCAAAATTCGACCTGATTGACAAAGACAATTTGTATTAAAATTTGCTTGTAATAGGAATTTTTCGAGAATCGTTTGACGAGAGAATTCCATAAAATGATCGCTATTGTAAGATGACGTGATCACAAATGGGATGAATTACAAAACGTGTGCTATTGCAACGTTGGTCATCCGGAAATTAGATCTTGCCAACGCACATCACTCGAGGCGATTGAATTTAATTGATCGAGTTGAATTGAATGGAAGATTTTCTCGAATGTTCTCATCGGATCGCCATCTCGTGGTCGGGACTATCATAATGTCCTAGCGCAGTCGATAACTTCTGCGTATGTTGGTAACGGCGGTTTCTACTAGGTTAACTGAAACGTGCTACCCAAACGAGAATAAAATGCGTTGGGTCTAATGTTGAAACGTATCTTTTACTAATCTAAAGAGTGTCTCAAAATGACCTGACATTTCAATTTATTGATAAACCGTATTATTTATTTGAAAAATACGAATATTTTAATTTCAATTATAGGGTACAAACATGGAGGTTATGTGTGGAACACAATATCCGATAAATGGCCGTCTCGTTCCTGTTTGCAAACGTGCACTCTTTTGACGAAATTCTCAATAACATTTTGGCATAATTGCGGACTAGTTTCATTGAGGCCTTAGGTCACAGTAACGGGTATAAAATCATGTGCGAATTTAACAATTTTTTTCGTATGAAAAAGTGGTCCACTCATAAAATTAATTACACATCTATTTATATGAATATCAAGCTGTTGGATTTTTTTTCAATGTACAAAATGGCCGACTACTCGAAACGGCTTTTTTCCAATTGGCCTGACAAATAACTTCAACAATTTTCACTCGATTTACTCCAAATTTAAAAGTTATTTTCCTAATTGCATTTCACAAAGACGCACGTACGGAATTTCCGATTAATCGAAGTTTTCATTTTATGAGCAGTTTCTGAGCAGTTATGACGAAATTTTTCACTGAAAGTTCATTTCTTAAGTTCAGATACCTACAACTTTTGAATAAAACAATATTTTAGGTATTCTAATGTAGATTGACGAGAATTTTTGTTTTTTAGTCTAGGTAAAAAATTGTGGATGCTAAATGTCACGCCGCGAAGCGCCTAAAAAAAAGATAACAGAAGAAAATATTAGTAGTCGGCAATGTTGTACATCGAGAAAAAAAAATTCGAACAGCTTGATATTCACACTAAATAGATGTTTAATTAATTTGATGAGTGATTCCTGTTTTCATATGAAAAAAATTGTTAAATTCGCACATGATTTTATACCCGTTACTGTGGCCCAAGGCCTTAAAGGCATGTACAAGGTCAACATAACCTCACAATTTTCCAACCCAATTTTCTCATAGATGGTTAAATTTTTTAGGAAAAGTAAAGCATTAGGCTCTGGAGAATTCCCTGATGCAGAGCTTGATGATTTCCTTTTGCCCTAAATATTATTGATCTCTGAGAAATCTATGTTCGAAAATTTCAGCTATCTCTCTCGCACTTATATGTCATACACTTTTCCTTTCAGACAATGTGGCAAATAACAATTTCTATGCGTTGCTCGATCGTGTAATTTGCCATGACTAAACCTCAATACTTCCTGATTCCAGTTGCTAAAGATTAGTACTCTATGTTCGCCACAAAAAAGACGCGCTACTAATAATGTCAGGTAATTTTGAGACACCTTTTCATGTTGCGAATCGGAAAAGCCAACTTAGAAACTCGTATTATTATCAACAAAACGATAAATCTTTTTTGCACTCGACACCTGCATACTGAAGTGCACATTCTCGACATAACCTCACAAATTTTCGAACCGAGTCTTCTCGCAGATGGTTAAGTTCTTGTTAGGAAAAATAAAGCATCAGGCTTTGTAGAACACTATGGCGCGGAATTTGACGTTTTTCTTTTACCCTACACTGGGAAAAAAAATCATTGATCCAATATCATTGGTGTTATTGAATGAAATTTCGTTGATTCAATTGTGAAATTGTTGGTGTAAATAATCGGGTTTATTAGTCCAAACAAAACATGAATTTAATAACATGATAAAATTAAAAGTTTTTTTTTTCATTCGATAGGTATATTGTTAGCCGAGGACAATATATTATTGAAACTATCTAAAAAATTATCGCGAACAAATTATATAGTTTTGAATGCATTTTCTGCACCGAACAAAAAAAGCGTTTCAATTCATAACATGAATATTGTCGATTCGAGTACACAAGAAAAATTGAATTTCGCCCGTTTGATTCAGATGAAATTTCCATTGAGTAAATATGTTATTTTATTTTTTTCACCATATCCGATATTGATTTCCAAGTACATTATTCGTTAAAATATTAATATTTTATTTTGATTGGAAAATATTAAGCAAATGTCTGAATTGGTTAAAAAATTATGCGAAAATGAAATTTATTTCTTGCGCATTTGGTTGAAAAAATTCAACCAAATCATGGCCGAGCGCTACCGAAATTATTGGTGTGAGGAAACCCGTAGTTCTCGGAGTAACCGCTAGAAGCCGCACGCGCGCTCGTTTCTCGTAAGCGTAGCGCGAACCGAAAATCTACTTAAACGCCGGAGAAATTCTAAAGAGTATCGCTTCTTGGCCTGTGGCTAAGATCAAAATGTAGGATCTGTTCTTATCACTTGAATATCTGATATTCTCTCCATGGATAATCCATTGGATATCTGATATTCTCTCCACTATTATCGTGGATGATCATTCTAACGCTCACTTTTTATTTAAGATTTAAAACAAATTGAAAAACATACATCCCATGGCATATTCGTTTCGATGTAGTATAGAAATAATTAATTCTGTTGATTATATTTTTCTACGAAATAAAAAATGTTGTAGCAACCGCCTTGTTATTATATCCAATACATCTACGGATTGTATTAGGAGTACAACTTTGCAGTGACCGTTTTACTTAGAGAGCCACTGCGGCCGAAGTAGTGGCCCTAGCTCAATAAAAAAAAGTGGCATTTTAAACTAGAGGCTCTGCCAATGTAAACAATTTAAAAAAGCTAACGGATACGTGCATGCATTATAAAGTTATTGGCACTCAAACATGGCAACCTACAAGCCGAATTCTCAGCATTTGCGGGAACTGCTCCAAAGACAACAAAGGAAGGGATTTTTGCACCGGATTGTGACTGGATATGAAAAGCGAGTTTACTACGATAATCCTAAACGCCGAAAATCATGGGGACTGCCTGGTCATATTCCGTCATCGACGCCCAAACCGAATATTCACGGATCCAAAGTGATGCTATGTATCTGGTGGGACCAGCTGGGCGTTGTGTACTATGAGCTGCTCAAACCATCCGAAACCATCACAGGGGAACTCTACCGACGTCAGTTGATGTGCTTGAGTAAGGCACTCAAAGAGAAACGGCCACAATTCAACGAAAGACATGACAAGGTGATACTACAGCATGACAATGCCCGACCCCATGTTGCAAATGTCGTGAAAAAGTACTTGGAAACGCTGAAATGGGAGGTTTTATCCCACCCGCCGTACTCTCCAGACATTGCCCCTTCCGACTACCACTTGTTCCGGTCAATGGCACACGATTTGGCTGACCAGCACTTCGGTACTTACGAAGAAGTCAAAAATTGGGTCGATTCCTGGATTGCCTCCAAGGACCAAGACTTTTATCGACGCGGGATTCGAATGCTACCTGAATGATGGGCCGAGGTCGTAGCTAGCGACGAACAGTACTTTGATTAAAAAATATGTAGCCACTTTTTTATAATAAAGCCTTAAACTTTTGAAAAAAATGGTCACTGCAAAGTTGTACTCCCAATATATAGAATGATTTCAATAGAGTATAATTTTATTCGAAGGATAATGTAGATATTAAGATCACAGAAGAACTTTTTCAAATAATATGTTATTTAAATCAATCACATTTTCCAACATTTTATAGTATTGTAACAATCTCATATATCGGTGGCACTCCGCAGCAGCACATTTATTTGGATCAACCAATATATTTTTTTTATTCAATTGGTTTTTTTTCTCAGTGTAAATATTATTCATGTGACATCGCCGCAGTGCGAGATCACACGACGATGACAATTCGTGCCCAATAACTGCATTGTTGCGCCCTCTGTCCGGCAGGTTGCGGACTTTTCAAACCGTCTCTGCAAAATTGTCACCGTTTTTGTAGTGAATTTTCACAATTTCTATGCGTTGCTCGATCGTGTAATTCTCCATGACTAAACCTCAATACTTCCTGATGCCAGTTGCCAAAGATTAATACTCTATGTTCGCCACAAAAATAATGGCGCGCAATTACAATATCGGGACACCCTTCAGTAATGTGGACACTCAGATGGTAACAAAGTCTGCCATCGACGATTTTCGAAGGGTTTTCTTCTTCTTCAAACCATTATGTTGACGTCCCCGCCGTCGGCTCTTCTTTAACATTTGTAGGATTTGCATTGACGCATAGACGCAGCATTTTGGGGATATTCCGAGAAAACAAATTGATGTTAGAAATTCAAGGCGTCGTATCTCGAAAAAGGTGCGTCGTATGAAAAAAAACCTTCAAACAGTTTTTGAAGGTTTTTTCCTGCTCTAGAATTTTGCAATTCGGCCGATGGTAAAAATATTTTTTCGGGGCGAAAAAGGGAAAAAACTGATTTTTGGCAACTTTGGCGTCCTCTATTTCGGTCATTTTTGGTCACAGCGCAGTGACTACGTAAGATAATTTGTAGATTACAGAGTCCTCTACCATTTTTGTTTGAAATTTTTTTCTCTACGACCTACCGTTCTCCCGGAAAATCGAATTCCAAAACTTTTCGAGGTTTCCAAAAACCACCAAAGGGGGTCCCGAAAAATTGGTTTCCAGCTATTCACATGCTCCACTAACGTTTCATGGGGTAAAATAGACTAAGTCATTTCTTCCCGAAAAATTGGCATGTTTACTGTACGATACCGCGGCGGGATCGTATGCCATTTTTGTTTAAGTGGACGAAACCGAAATGTGCCAGACATATTAATTATTTATATCAATTATATTTGAATTTTATCACGTGACGAAACTTTTTCGAAAAATATACTCATTCTTGTCTTCTTCATTGCAGCGTTCCTGGCGATTTTCATAACTGGTTTTGGCATCACCGCCGGTGCCCATAGATTGTGGTCACACAGATCGTACAAAGCGAAATGGCCCTTGAGACTAATTCTCATTTTTCTGTTCACCATAACGGGCCAGGTAAAACTTCCATCGTAATATTTCTCTCGCACCCTGATCACTTAACTGTCCATAATTGTTTGTAATTTTTTTCAAAATTCATAAATTTCTTGCACTTAAGGCCTTAGGCCACTCTAGAGGCCGAAAAATAGGCTTTTTGGAGATTTTTTTTCTTCAGAAAAACTACAAAATAAATCGTGATTACAAAAAGGGCGTTTATCATACATATCAGTGACTGTATACAATATTTTTTTTTTACAATACAATAATTTAATTTTATCGTATACAATAATTTTTTTTATTGGGGATTATTGGCAAAAATGTTACCAACAGAGGCACGTATACGCCTGGGCACTCGATCACAGAGTTCATCACAAGTACAGCGAGACGGACGCCGATCCTCACAATGCAAAGAGAGGCTTTTTCTTCGCTCACGTTGGCTGGTTATTCACGACGCCCCATCCGGAAGTAGTTGCCAAAAGAGAAGCCGTTGACATGAGTGACCTCGAGGCTGACCCTATCGTCATGTGGCAAAAAAGGTCGGGACATTTTTTTTGTCTCACATTAAATTATTATTTGCGAAACAAAAAAAATACGTATCTTAATTTTAGGATAAACTAATATTATTTTATAAAAATACATTACTCAAAATTACTTTTTGTCCAAAAATAATGTTAGTTTTCACTGAACAATTTGGAGCAAATGGATTATTTGAAATTGAAATAGCAAAATAATCAAATTGAAATTGCAAAATAATGAAATTGTAAAAAAAAAAAACGTGGAACTAGTTTTTAATTTTCTGCCACAATTTAGGTATTACGTGCCTCTTTTCGCACTCCTCGCAATTGCACTTCCGGTCTGGGTACCGTACCACTTTTGGGGCGAGTCTCTCTGGACCTCGTTCTGGGTGAATTTCAACTTTCGCTTCTGCACAACCCTGAACATCGCCTTCTTCGTTAACAGTGTGGCTCATATGTGGGGCCAAAAACCTTATGACAAGTGAGTAAGAATAATAAGGATGAAGAAAAAAGTCCTTTTCGAAATGTAGTGCTATTTCTTCATTCCGACGATTCTCTTGTATTCCTGCTCCGTCACAAATAATATACACGACGCATGAAAAGGTTCATAATTATTTTTTTTTATTTACCGGGTCAAGCGACAACTATTAGCAGTAGAAATGTTTTTTAAGCTACGAGACTTAAGAGAAAACTTTTCTCACAAAATTTGCATAGTTCGAAGGCGGTCATCGAGTGGTGGCTACGAGGTTAATCCAAATGAAAGCGCTCCGCAGATTTCAATGTACCCTCCATTTTTTTAAATAGGACCACTGCTTTTTTTCCACAATTGCTTCAAGGAACTATAAATAAGTTCACGTACCAAATTTTAAGCTGATCGATCAAGATTTAGTATTAAAAAATCGATAAAACGAAATTTCAATGTCTCGCCTAAAATCGACTTAACAACGTCGCAAACACTTACTCCTATGAAAGGAGCTCAAAGTGATGACCACCACTTTTAATGCACGCTTGCAATCTCATTCGCAATTTGTGGAACATTTCGTAGAAAAGTTGATTCTGTTTTGACAGCATGATATTCTGTCGTAGTGGGAGAAAGGTGTACGAGATCATCCCCCTAAGGGAGAATGCTCGTAATATCAAACATATTCGACATAATTAAGATCTGAAAGCGATTACTACTGAGATATTTATCTATCTTACGTTTAGCATATTCGAAATATTTAATTTATTAGGGCTTCAAGAAAAAGACTTCCTCTTTCTAAACCTTTTTTAATCTTGTCCCTATTTTGCGAGTTTTTTATTTTGGAGAAATTAGGTAAATGTAAATAAAAGTTTGCGCGGATCACCTTTATATATATATAGATCAATTTTTTTGTTGACCCATATCAAGGGCCACCCTAATATATATATATATATATATATATATATATATATATATATATATATATTAATCATAGGTATACAACATAAACTGAACTTACAAGTTAAATTAGCTTTTTTTATGAGGTTTATCTCACCCAACGAGAATGAAACTACCCCAGTCCTCTACAGCCAGTTTTAAATCACTTAGGTATATCAATTATTATTTGTGAGATCAATTATACATTGATAGTGTAGTTTGAACATAAGTTGATAATATTTTTAACAAAAATAAAGTAGGTGGTTATTTGTGTACAAGATGATCCCTAGGGATCATCTTGTACACTCAGAAGGGAATCATCTTGCCCCAACCTCAACTTTGTCATTCATTGCTCGGTAACATAACCTATAAGTATTCCGCTCTTACCACTCCAACTAAAACGCAAATTGAGCATATTATAAAGCCGCAAACACAACAATGATTGCAACTGACAGCATACAATAAAAGTTACCTAAGCTCAAAGTCAACCATGCCTTAGCTGAACAGCTCGAAATTTTTATTTTTCTCCGTCAAAACAAGTGCTTTACACCGCCATCATGAATTGACCAGGCGCTATGTTTGACGAAAAAAATACCACTAGATAGCATTTACAGTCTCAACGTTATTGAAAATGATCATCTCACCTCATGGGATCGACTAATATACGTTTCCCCTACTATTCATTGAAGAGAACATCCGTTATTACGGAAATCACAAACTTTTCACTGCTTTCGAAAACAAGTTTATAAGCTTTTCAGTTGCGAATAATGCGAACAAAGCCGTACTACTTACCTGAATTTTGGTTAGTATTGAAACCTCAATTAGAGCCTGTTCGATAATACAGACTGACATCACTAATAAGACAATACAATCAATGCGAATCAGATCACAAGTGTACATTAAAAGTGGTGGCCATCGCTTTGACTACCTTTCATAGAAGTATGTCTGCACCATATTTTAAACTGACTTTAGGCTAAAAACATTGAAATCTCAGTTTAATTGATTTGTTATACTTTTTATACTACTTGATCGATCGATCATCTTGAAATTTGTTGCGCAAACCTATTTTAGTTCTATGATGAAATTCTAAAAAAAATAGTAGACCCATTATTAATAATGGAGGTGACCTTGAAGTTTCCGAAGCGCCTCCACCAAGATGAACCTCGCAGCCTTATCCTCTCATACCTCTCAATGGTGCCCTTCGAACTATGGCAACTTGTGTAGGACTAGTTGTCTCCTAAGTCTGATAGGTTAGAAAATATTCTTACTGCTGATAGTTGCTGCCTCACTCGGGATAAAAGTTCCATTGAAATGTAAAACATTAAACCTCTTGAAATATATAACACATAAAATCAGACTTCACTGAAATTGATCTTTGAATTTAGATAACTTGTTGTAGAATTTAAAAAAGTGGAATTAAAAAGTGAAAAAATTGTGATATTTTTTTTTAAATATCACTTTTTAGAGAAGTAACGTACAAATCGATATGACTATTCGTTTTCATGTAATAACATTTTTTTAATGCATACTAATGAAAGATAGTGAGTCTTGTTGAATGAAACTTTGACATTCCACCTCTCAAGAGAGTAAATACTCGTGAGATTTACGGATAAACAACCAAATCATAATAATATTTCGCATTGTACAGCTCAGACATTGTTAATCCTCGAATTAATCCTATTCCGATATTTCAATGAAAATTAGGTGTGTAAATATATACATACCCATTTTTAATCCCTTGAGCGGCATTGACGCCATATGGCGCATTTTTTTGTAGTGCCCGAAGCGGCATTGACGCCATATGGCGCACATAAATTATTTTGGGATTAGCTCGAACGATTTTTGTGAAATTTGGTACGCGGGGGTTTGCGAGGGTGCTGATTACGAATCCGCTCTCAAAATTTAGAAATTCAAAATAGCGGATCCAATATGGCGGACCAAAATACGAAAATGTACGTGATTCGCATGAAAATTGCTGTTATGGGGTTTTCGAGCTTGCTGATTACGAATATGCCTTCAAAATTCAGAAGTTCAAAATGGCGGATCCAATATGGCGGACCAAAATACAACAATTTACTTGATTCGCGTGAAAATTGGTGTTGTGACGTTTTCGAGGTCGGAGATTAGGAATCTGCCTTCAAAATTCAGAAATTCAATATGGGGGATCCAATATAGCGGACCAAAATACAACAATTTACTTGATTCGCGTGAAAATTGGTGTTGTGACGTTTTCGAGGTCGGAGATTAGGAATCTGCCTTAAAAGTTCAGATGTTCAAAATGGCGGATCCAATATAGAGGACCAAATTGCAAAAAATTATTTGAGTCGGATGAAACTCGGTACTCGGGGACTTTTGAGGCCGCTAATTAAGAATCCAAACTCACAATATATAAATTCAAAATGGCGACTCCAATATAGCGTGTTTATGGCGTGTATGTATTGAAAACACGAAATGATTGGGATGAACAATAAAAGTTAGGTTATGTTTTCAGAGGATTCACGTGTTGTTTCTTTAGCTGTCCTCATTCGAAAAGTCGAATGTTGAACAATATGAATTTTGAAATTTTTAGTGGAGATTCGTAACCAGCGACCTCGAAAGCCCTCTGATACCAACTTCAATGTGAATCAAGTACATTTTTGCATTTTGCTCCGCCATTTTGCAGTTATAAATTATGAGGACAGTTTCGTAATCAGCGAACACAAAAACCCCCGAGTCCCGGTTTTCAGTCGAATTAAATCAACTTTGAATTTTTATCCGCCATTTTGAGTTTCTGCATATCAACCTGAAATTCGTAATCAGCAACCAAAAAAATCCTTGGGTGAGTTTTATGTTTCATAAAAATTGAAAAACTTTTTTTTCCGCACTTGGGGCTCAGTAAAAGTTTTCTTGCTGCAATCCATAGAAATGCCATAATATTTTTTTGAACTTCAATAAATATATTAATAATCGTCTCTGTGAAATTTCAGAGTAGATTATCGGCTTAATTACAGAGAAAAAAATATTAAAATTGCGTGTTTTTGTGAAGGAATTCCGAGACGACATACAAAAATCAAATTTCCGGTTGCTACACAAGTGTATAGAATAGTGGGAATCCGTCAGATTCTTAAAAATAATCGGATTTACATACTTGACACTTGTAGTAATCCAATACTGTCAGAAAAAATACGCTTACTGACCTAAGTTTTATGTAATATCAAGTTTAACTTGAACTTCCGGTATTGGATTTATCACCACTTGCTACGATAAAGAGACGTGACAGCAAGGCAACAGCTGACTGTAGTCCTAACCTCATCTCACTCATGCGAATTTCCGCGCATATTTCATTTTTAACCGACATATTTCGCCGTCACAAATTTTCCACGCTTTTCACCAGTCGTTGCCCGAATACAATGCTTTATATTTCCCGCACCTGACATTATTTTGACAGATCGACGTTGAAAAGCATGGAGGTTAAACTCGCCTGGTTAAGTAAAAAGAGACGGAGATAGAACCAATGTTGCCAAATATCAAACCTAGAAATACTGCGCGAATCGTTGGAATAACTATTTTTTCATTTTTCTAATTAAATATAAACCATCATTACACAGTTTACACATGGGAAATTTTAGTTATTACAATTTTTGTTTGCACATGTTAAAAATATAAATTCTACAAGTCTCAAGTATGATCAGTGATGATCATACTTGAGTATATATACATTTCGTATGATCACGAAAAAATAGGCTTTTTGGGGATGTTTTATCACGAAAACTACAAAATACATCGAGATTACAAAAAGGGTGCTTATCAAACATATCACTAACTGTATACAATAATTTTTTTGAAGCAATTGTTTTCAAAATGGCGGCTGTGCAGCGTTTATCTCAAAACTGCATTTTTTAAGTTGGCCGGAAACATAACTTACAAGGAACATCCGTCAGGTGACACCCTACGATTTTGTTGAAATTTGGATATGTTATAAAGTACCGAAAAGTAAGCGATACGTTTTTTTTATCAGCGGAAAAACGGTTTTAAGGGGTGAAACGAACACTCGAAAATAGGGGTGTTTTTCGTTTTTCGTCGATAACGTTATCGTTCTCATCTCCAATGTGTAGTGCACAAAAAAATAAACATTGTTGCAACTTGAAATTTTTTAATATCTCGTACCGTTAAAACGTTGTCGACGATAAACGAAAAACTTCCCCTTTTTTGAGGATGCGTTTCAGCCCTTAAAACCGTTTTTCCGTCGATAAAAAAAATACGTATCGCTTACTTTTCGGTGCTTTATAACATATCCAAATTTCAACAAAATCGGAGGGTGTCACCTGGGGGATGTTCCTTGTTAGACAATTTTCAACCGATTCACTTGCAATGTTGAATATATCTTGAGAAATACATTGTCTATGGAAGTACGTAGGTTTTTCTTATATTGCATAGTTCATTTGTTATTAACAATTATCTGACGGATAATTGTTAATACTCCCTAATATTAACAATTAGGAAATATTAACTATTTCCTAATTATTAGGAAATAGTTCCTAGTTTCCTAATTATTAGAAAATGAATTTTGTTTTTTGAATCAGCGCATTTAACCATGAAACAATGGTGCATTTAACCATTGTTTAAATGTTTAAATGCACCATTTAAACAATGGTGCATTTAAATGCATTGTTTAATGCATTTAAACATTGTTTAAATGCATTTAAAGATTGCTTAAATGCATTAAACAATCGTCAGATAATTGTTAATAACAAATAAACTATGCAATATAAAAAAAATCCTACGTACTTCCATAGACAATGTATTTTCGAAGATATATTCAACACTTCAAGTAAATCGGTTGAAAATTGTCTGAGTTATGTTTCCGGCCAACTTAAAAAATGCAGTTTTGTGATAAACGCTGCACAGACGCCATTTTGAAATTAATCGCTTCAAAAAAATTATTGTATACAGTCACTGATATGTACGATAAACAACCTTTTTTGTAACCTCGATTTATTTTGTAGTTTTTCTGAAAAAAAAATCCCCAAAAACCCTATTTTTTCGGGATCTAGAGTGACCTAACCCCTTAACTACTTCGATTTTTATTCGTTAATTTTCACCACATAGCACTTTTCCTTTTCTCCGGACCTGTATATCCAAACCCCTGTTCGCGTCCATATATCAAAAAACGGATAAATATATATGTTTTTTAAATGTCGATCGACATTGCAGATATATATCCCCGGTCGAAAACATCGTCGTATCGATAGCCGCATTGGGCGAGGGTTGGCACAACTATCATCACGTTTTCCCCTGGGACTACAAGACCGGTGAACTCGGTGATTACTCGTTCAACATAACGACGGGATTTATCGATGGATTTGCGAAAATCGGCTGGGCCTACGATCGTAAATACGTATCAGCGGAAATGGTGCGACGTCGTGCCGATCGCTCGGGCGACGGCAGCCACGGGGACGGGGTTTGGGGCTACGGGGATTCCGACATTTCGCAGGAGGATCGTCAAGAGCTCGATCAGATGCTCGACCATAAGAGCCTTTAACATAAACACATAAATTTACTTTCCCATCACGGACGGGCGCCGATTGAGACTTATTTGAAAGGAAAAACAAAGAGAACCGCAAATCACTTTTCCTTTGATCGGTTTGTCACTTGAACGTACTTAATTCGTTTACCGGTGCGACGGCTTGTCGTTGTTTCGTGATGGTACTTCTAAAAGGCGGTAATGAGGCACAAAATTGCCATTGAAACGTTTCTACTTTGTTGTATTATTTTTTACACTTTTCTATATTGTCCTTTTTTTTTGAACGAATTCAAGTAATAAAAATTTGTGTAAAGGCCACAGCCGGGTAAGTAGGGAAAAATTGCCCCCGCATTTTCTCCAGCGAAATTAGGAGTATATTCTGAGGTATAAAAAAAAACAAATTTTCTGAAAATTTCATCCCCGTCAACGCAATGGTTTTGGAAAAATGAATTTTTTTTAAGTAAAAATAAATAAAAATTCCGGAAACGCTTCAGTGGATCGATTCGATTTTTTTTTTTGGTACTTGTTACGATCAAACGTGTTACGAAATAAAATTGTAGAACATCTTGCGAAAGATTAAGGTTTAAAAAAAATAATGTTCCTTGTTTTATTTATTTTTTTTACTATAATCCACTTGGGGTACAATAACGAATTTTTTTTCATATAATCTTCGGGCACCTTATAGATATATAACTAAAATATATCAATAAAGTCTGTTTCTTTTTTTTCACCGTGGCGTACCAAACCGATCATTTTGAAAAAATTATATAATCTAATAAGGTGCCCAAAGATTATATGAAAAAATTTTCGCTGTTGTATCCCAAATGGATTATAGTAAAAAATAATAAAACAAAGAACATTATTTTTTTTTCAAACCTTAATCTTTCGCAAGATGTTCTATAATTTTATTTCGTAACACGTTTGATCGGAACAAGTACCAAAAAAATTCAAATCGAACCACTGTACCGTTTCCGGAAAAAAAATATATATTTTTTTTTTGATATTTAAAAAAAACATTTTTCGAAAACCATTGCGTTGACGGGCATGAAATTTTCAGAAAATTTGTTTATTTTATATCTCAGAATATATAGTACAGTCGTGCTGTCGCTGAAAAAAACCCGGAATCGGAGAAAATTAGAAGAAGGCTAGTTTTTTGACAGGTGATTTTGTAGTTGGCGCGGGTGCTAAATCCAAGTTTGCCTAAAAATCGGGGTGTAGGGTTCTTTTTTAGGGGATGAAAGGAGATGGGGGTGGATTGATGCCAAACTACAACCCCTACGAGGTCGGTGCCGTGAGACAAAATGTTCAGAAAAATCCGGGCTTCAGTTTTGTCCACAGCGCCGAAGTCGTGGAAGTTCATTTTGAGGATGAAAAAGTGGGGTGAAATTTTGAAAAATCGGTTTTAATTCAATAACTTTTTAGAAAAAAATCGTACGTTTTTTGTTCAAACGGCAACATCGTAGCCCTTGAAAAAACGCGTCGATCGAGTATTCGATCATCACTCTTCGATAATATCTTCACCCCCAAAAAATGGCTAAAAAACCTTAAAAAAAATAGTTTATTGAATAACTCAAAAACTATCGGTTTTTCGAGTATGATTCAAATGTACGAAATGTAGAGAATAATTTTCTCTATATTTTCGTTGCTATGGACCACCCTTGAATTTTGATTTTCCAACCCCTCGCGGGGGTTGAACATTCAAAATGAAATTTTGGGAAAACTATTGACCGCACGAATTCGCCGCCGTGGAAGAATTTGTAGCTTGAACCCTCAACTACATTTTTGTCCATAGCGTCAAACTCGTATCTCTTCAGTTTCGGTAAATAGTTTTCCCAGAATTTCATTTTGAATTTTCAACCCCTGAGAGGGGTTCGAAAAAGCAAAATTAAAAAGTTGTGCATAGGAACGAAAATATAGTGAAAATTATTCTCTACATTTCGTACATTTGAACCGTCCCCGAAAAATCGATTGGTTTTGAGTTATTCAATAAACATTTTTTTTTGTTAATTCTTCAACAATTCTTTTGGGGTTGAAGATATTATTGGAGAGGGTTGATCGAATACTTGATCGACGCGTGTTTTCAAGGGCTACAACGTTTTCATTTGAACAAACATTGTATGGATTTGTCCTAAAGAGTTATCGAATGAAAACTGATTTTTCAAAATTTCACCCCACTTTTTCACCCCCAAAATGAACTTCCACGACTTCGGCGCTATGGACAAAAATAAAACCCGGATATTTCTGAACATTTTGTCTCCCGGCGCCGACCTCGTGGGGGTTGTAGTTTGGCATTAAATCACCCCCAACCCCTTAAAAAAAACCCTACCCCCCGATTTTTAGGCAAACTTGGTTTTGGCACCCGTGGCACCTACAAAATCACCTGTCAAAAAACTAGCCTTCTTCTAATTTTTTCCGATTCCAATATACAGCACGACTGTACTAATACTCCAAATTTCGCTGGAAAAAATGCGGGGACAATTTTTCCCTACTTACCCGGCTATGGCCTTTGTTCAACAATACAAACATTCGACTCTTTTCCGGAAATATTTTTAAAAAATCAATTCTCTTTGTGGGCATTCTCGAGTTTCATGCGGATTTCGATAGTTTTTCGATGAAAAAAAAAAAAAGAAACTTACGATAATATGTACATCGACAAGCGACATGTTCATATAAGCTTGCATTCTAAAAATTATACAAAAGTATGGATTTTTCTAGCGACGCTTTGACCTTTGTATATCGAGGGTAGGATTACGCGTGCCGGCATGCGGTACGACGTACTCGACAGCACAATTGTGCTAAAGTGTTGTTTCAGAATCCGTCCGATCTTGTAATCAAAATACAGTAGTTAATTTAAAAAGAAAGCGCATTTCCAATCCCATTTACCCCAGACATAAAATTATGGTTTACCTCGACGACCAAATAACAAGAAACTCTTTCCACGCAAACGTGAGGAAAAAAAAAAGTTTCGTCTCCTCTCAACTTCAATGATCAATTTAGCAATTAATTTGGCTTCGAAGCGATGTGATTTTTATCCATCACGAGCAGCGTTGGGCGTAATTCTATTTGTAAATACGAATACGAATTTATTCACATCGTGATTTTCATTTGAATATAAATACAATTTTATTCATTCGTTACTCATTGTAAATACGAATACAAATAAATTTGAATTCCCGAGTAAAAATGAATATATATAATCATATATAATTGTATACAAAAATTGGCCCGATAGAATTGTATACAATTGTATATGATCAATTAATGTACAATTATATATGATTATATATATATATATATATATATATATATATATATATATATATAATCATATATAATTGTATATTAATTGATCATATACAATTGTATACAATTCTATCCGGCCAATTTTTGTATACAATTATATATGATTATATATATTCATTTTTACTCGGGTTGTAAATACGAATTTACTTTTATTCACATGCATGCATACAAATACAATTGTATTCACAAATATTCTGAACATACAAATACATTCACAGAAAAAATTGTAAATATTCACAAAAAATGCTGTGAATTAAAAAAAATTCACACAAAAATCTGTGAATGCAAATGTATTCACAAACAATTGTAAATACGAAGAAGTTCACATAAGTTGTGAATTTTTTCGTATTTAAGACAAATGAAAATAATATTCACAATGGTTACATTAAAATTTTCACCAAAAGTGAGTTCTTGTTGAGTTCAACACAATGTTTTCTCTCAAAATACGTAAGGACTCACTTGTGATGAAAATTTTAATATAATTGTCGTGAATTCGATTTTAATTTTTGCCAACTTGAAGAAATTCACACCTCATTTTGTGAATTTTTCATATTTATAATGTAATATTTAAAGCTCACAACTTTTGTTTGCAAAAATTTCTTTGCCTCGATGGAATGTTTTCTCTCAAAATACGTAAGAACTCACTTTTGGTGTAAATTTTAATCTAATCATTGTGAATTTGATTTTTATTTGTCTTAAATACGAAAAAAAAAATCACAACTTATTTCGTGAATCTTTTTGTATTTACAATTTTTCGCGAATACATTTGCATTCACAGATTTTGATGTGATTTTTTTTTAATTCCCAGGATTTTTTGTAAATATTCACAATTTTTCTGTGAATTTTATTTGTATGTTCAGAATATTTGTGAATACAATTGTATTTGTATTTGTATTTAGAATAAGTATGAATATATTTGTATTTACCCGAGTAAAAATGAATATATATAATTATATATAATTGTATACAAAAATTGGCCCGATTGAATTGTATACAATTGTATATGATCAATTAATATACAATTATATATGATTACATATACAGGGTGTCCCAGAACTCAACGTTAAGCCGACACGGGGTGACAGGATTGATTGTAACCATCATGAGAAAAATCAGAAAAAAAATAAAGCAAAAAAAATAAAGCAGGGCCTTTCAAAGTAGACAAATTTTGAAAATTTTAAATTCATAGTTTAACAAATAGTCTTAATTCTAGGAAACTTGGGATTGTTTGGGTTTGTTTGGGTTTGTTTCACAATATCCGAAAAATGGTTACAGTTTGACCAAATTTCTAGGTTTTTTTTAAATGCCCATAATTTTCAAACTGCATGGGATAGATTTTTTTTCTGATTTTTCTCATGATGGTTACAATCAATCCTGTCACCCCGTGTCGGCTTAACGTTGAGTTCTGGGACACCCTATATATATATATATATATATATATAAAATCATATATAATTGTATATTAATTGATCATATACATTTGTATACAATTATATATGATTATATATATTCATTTTTACTCGGGTATATTCACATTAAAATCACGATGTGAATAAATTCGCATTCGTATTTATAAATAGAATTAGGCCCAACTCTGATCACGAGCTTACCACTTAGAAGCTTGCTTCTGAATGGGGACAAGCGTGCTAGTGCATACGTGAAAAGTTAAGGGGTTAGGCCACAGTAACGGGTATAAAATCATGTGCGAATGTAACATTTTTCCTCGTATGAAAAAGTGATTCACTCATAAAATTAATCACACATCTATTTAGTACGAATATCAAGCTGTGAGAATATTTTCTTCCATGTACTACCGACTACTAATATTTTCTTTGTTATCTTTTTTTAGGCGCTCCGCGGCGTGACGTTTAGCATCCACAATTTTTTACCTAAAAAAAAAACAAAAATTCTCGTTAATCTACATTATCATACCTAGATAAGTACGTGGGGAATTTAAAAAATATTGTTTCATTCAAAAGTTGCAGGTACTTGAATTGAGCTGTAGGTATTTGAATGAATTGTGAGTGAAAAATTTCGTATAAAACTGCTCATAAAATGAAAAGTTTTCGATTAATCAGAAATTCCGTACGTACTTCGCTGCGAAACGCAATTAGGAACGTAACTTTTAAATTTGAGGTAAATCGAGTGAAAATTGTTGAAGTTATTTGTCACGCCAATTGGAAAAAAAGCTGTTTCGAGAAAAACGGGTTTAAAGTTGTAGGTACTCTATGGCCGTGCCATAGGTGGGCTTACGTTATACGCTCAAAGTCGGGAAAAAAAACAAATTTCTTCATATAAATCGAATAGTAACTTATTATGAAGATAAAGCACCGTTTTAGCGAAAAAAATCGATTTTTTGACAATTCTACTATGGCCCTACCCCTTAAAGGTAAAAATGAAAATAGATGTCTGTGTATGTATGTTATGTTCGTATCCAGGACCTCGTGCCAAGTCGATCTGTACATCGGCAATTTCTATTTTTCAATTACAACGTTACATAATGTTTCTATAAGGAGCTTGTTGAACGGTACGAAATACACGTTAGTTTTTTTTCTACATTTATCGTTGATTTTTATTTATTTTCGTGCTTGGGGTGAACTGTGGAAAAGTGCACGACTAGGTCGACCGAGGTACTCCCCATGAGGATATGTATGGGATTATAGGCAGAAACATATATTTATGTACTTCGGAGCAATGTTGCAAATAATGCATTACTTTTTGTAATGCATTAGTGTTTTCATTATTCGTTACTTTAAATTTTATAATGAAAAAAAATCTATGACCCATTACATTACATTCAGTAATGTAACAAATTTCCATTACTTATTACAGTACAAAGGCCATTGCAATGGGTAATGGGAATATTTTACATTAGAAAATGTAATGTAACGAGTAATGGATTTTCTTTACATTACAAAATGTAATGTAATGAGCAATGGGATTTTTTTACATTGCAAAATAAAAGATAATGAGTAATGGAATTTTTTCACTTACTCTTACTACTTTTTCACTTTCCATTACTCATTACAATGTCATGAGGATTATTATTTGTTTAATAATCCTCATTACTCAAACCGTTTCCCATTCGAGGCAGCGGTTTTTGTACTGGGACGATCTGACCCGATGGGAAACGAATAATAATCCATATTACCTTGTAATGAATAATGGAGATTTTTTACATTACATTAGTAATGTGAACAAATTCCATTATTCATTACCTTATATTTCGTAATATAAAAAAATCTATTACTCATTACATTAAATTTTGTAATGTAAAAAATGTCCATTACCCATTACATTCTAATGTGTAATGAAATTTTTTGTCATTGCACATTATATTGCATTTTGTAATAAAAATGTTTCACATTACAAAATGTAATGTAATGAGGAATGGACATTTTTTACATTATACATTTCAGTGTAATGAGTAATAGAGTTTTTTACAATACAAAATATAATGTTATGAGTAATGGACATTTTCTACATTGCAAAATTCAATGTAATGAGTAACGGAAATTGTTTACATTACAAAATATAATGTTATGAGTAATGGAATTTTTTTACGTTGCTGAATGTAATGTAATGGGTAATGAAATATTTGTTCATTGCCCATTAAAAAAGTAATCAATAATGCATTACTTTTTACAATTTTCGCAACCCTGCTTCGGAGAGCATTTCTGAAAACAACCTGCACCCGTGCAGAAATTTTGATTGGGGAGTCCTCAGATCCTGACACAGCCCTATACGCTGTGTCAGAACACTATATATCGTTTTTCGCCTACCGCTGCGCCATCTCTCGGGGAAAATTGTGACAATATGCAGATGCCCAGATGACTGGGATTCCTGCTTTCGTAGGACAGAATGTAGTAGAGTCTAGTATGATTATTTAATAAAAGTTAGCAGGTTATTACGAAAATGAGCTTGTCATGCATACAACCTGGCTTCTAAAGTATCGACCTTAAGGGGTTAGACCACTCTAGTGGCCGAAAAAATAGGCTTTTTGGGGTTTTTTCTTCAGAAAAACTGCAAAATAAATCGAGATCACAAAAAAAGGGTGTTTATCATACATATCAGTGACTGTATACAATAGTTTATTTGAAGCACGGTCTTACATACAGGTCTGGAAACGACCGTGGTGGGGGTAGGCACCGTTAACGAACCCACGTTTGTTTCCAATTTTCGCCACTACGTGGCATTGCTATCGGCGTGTACGTGTGCGACAAGGACAGAGCAGCTTCCGTCCGTATCTCTCACTCTTCTCGATGATCCGAAATGCACATTACCTTTTTCGTGGGGGGCGAAGGGGGAATAGAAGTAGATGAGAAAGAATTGTGGAATAAGGACGGGGGATTGTGGAAGAGAATAGAAGTGGGGCTTGTAAAAAGGGGAAGATCCTGTATGGCTGGAAGAAGACCAATATAAAAATTTTAAAAATAAATAAATATACTTACCTTTTTCGAGTGAAATGGATTTTTATTCGAATTTTATTCCGAGTTTCTTTCGATGACGAAAGTAAAAAAATACGCAACACATGGAATGTTGAATATACAAATACATTTATTGGTTCGTCAGTTTAGAAAGCCCTGAAACAACGGTCCACCTTCGCCAGCTTTATGAATATTTTTCAAACTACAAATGCTCGTTGACGCAAACAGAGGTTATCGAGAACGTTGTCATAAAAAAATGGAGTAATAAATGGCACGGGGCACGGTCTAAGACAAGGCAAGGGGCGAAGGGAGAGATCACAGAAGACCGTGAGTGGGAGGTACTCGCCGATAGTAGCGACGGCGGTGACGGCGAGCGGAATGAAAAGTGAAGCTCGTAACGGTGCCTCGCGGCTCCATTGAAATCTGGCTTCGTTTCCAGACCTGTATGTAAGACCGTGATTTGAAGCGATTAATTTCAAAATGGCGGCTGAGCAACGTTTTTGCGATGACGTCTCCGTTTTTCCAGGGTCCACGGCCGGACAAACAGCTCCTGTCATTTTTTAATTATAACGAGCCAATGATTTTGTTTTGATTATATATAATAACTGCTATAGAAATACATAGGATTTTTTCGATATATTGATTTTTGGCCAAATGGCGCACTTCTAAAGTGGAACGTGAAAAATTTGCCTAAAAAATCATCAGATAATTGTTAATAACATATAAACTATGCAATATAAAAAAAAAAATTCTACGTACTTACACAGACAATGTATTTTTCAAGATATATTCATCATTTCAAGTGAATCGGTTGAAAATTGTCTGAGTTATGTTCCCGGCCAACTTTAAAAATGCAGTTTTGAGATAAATGTTGCACAAACGCGATGTTGAAATTAATCGCTTCAAAAAAATTATTGTATCCAGCCACTGATATGTATGATAAACACCCTTTTTTAAATCTCCATTTATTTTATAGTTTTTCTGAAAAAAAATCCCCAAAAAGCCTATTTTTCGGCCTCTTGAGTGGCCCAAGGCCTTAATTTTTTTCGTGAAAAGTCTGTGACAGATTTTAATAATGACTTAATAATGAAAACACCAATTTCATAATGAAAATTAATGAGATTACCATTTTGAATTGTTTTATTTGTCACCGTTTATGTATCAAAGATGTGTCTCCAAGAAAATATTATCATTTACCCATTTCAACATCATTACTTTCTTGTGCTATATCTTTCACAATTTTCTGAGATGTTCTCGACGTCTCGTTCCGTTTTCGAAGTCGGTCGTGTCGCACTGGAGCTTGTGATAAAGCCTTTCTTTTATAAATAGGTGGAAAGATTGTTAGGAGATGAGACGGATCATTCTGGATTGTTGGTTTTACCCACCAACAAAATGGGCACTGCAAATGCAAGTGTTTTTGTTCGACTCCCACGGATTGTTATCTGCAGTACTAGAAAATTATTTTGTGGGGAATAACTTACGAAATGAAAAAAATAATTTTAATTTTTCGATTGCACACTGTCTTATATGTGACTTGCATAAATAAATTAGGTATTGTATAGAATTTACTTGCATTCGTCTGACAGCTTGTGTCCACTTTTTTCTTCAGTCAATTTTTATATATATTTTTAGGAAAAGAGTAAAATATTAGTTCAGGACCATTTCGTTCGAAGTTGTTACACTCAATTGCACAACAATATCTTTTCGTCGGCACGATTCGTTGGTTTCTTTGAATTTTTCAACAAATGAAACTTTGGATTCACGAGCTAACATGGAACGGCTGATACTGATTGTGCATCTACTAAGTTTACAATTTAGCTGCGAGGGCGGCACCACATGAATTGCACAGTGAGTGTATAGGGATTAGGTAGAGACCAGGGGGCTGGCATCTTTTGGAATTTTTGCTACGCGAATTGTCCGCTGTTTGTAGTGCCCTACTCTGCCACTCGCAGCGCTAGTTGTTCTCGAACAACCCTGATGCGCGCACAGGGGCTATGGATGTGTACGCACCCACATATATAATCGGGCAATACCCATGTACCACCAACAATACACACTGATGGTTTCATATGGTGTATATCTATACACACACAATTTATTATACTACCATTGTTGTGTTATTAATTTATCTATTATTGATTAATTGTCTATTGCTGTAACTCTGTTGTCTAATGATCGTGCCAACAAACAATCGGGAAGATAAATAGGGAAACGGAACTATTTGGTACCAAATTATAACTCTTTCAAAAGGTCATTACTAAATCTAAAAGAAGAGCTCCATCTCTGATTATATGCTTATATAACGAGAACTGAAGCATTTTTCAAAACTTAATCGCTAACAACATTTTCAAGAATCGATCATCTAGCGATAAATAATTCTATTGTACCCTGAGGTACAACCGCGTACAATACACGGCAATAGTACACGATTATAAGCAATTTCAGTAATTTAATCAATTCCGCTCCTCGATTTAAACTGCAAACGTCGAAATCACGGGTCAAAATAATCATATTCGCGTTGTGGTGGTTATGTATGTTATGCACGCAGTGCGGGCCGCGCGCCTGCGCAATAAGAAATTGTCACAAACCTACTAGCGCCACGGGGAGAGGTAGTAGAACTAAATACAGCGGTGGAAAAGCATAGCATTTTTATATACGGTAAGGGATAGGAGGTGCCAGCCCCCTGGTAGGAACGCTGCACTTAGGGAGTCTTCATTAGAATTCAAGTTGATTCCGCGCAATTTCCCGATTTAAGGCGTTTGAGAATTTTTCATCTGAAAGTCTCAAAAGGAATTTGTTGGATCTTCTCTGTGGGGATTTGTTAAGGACACCACACATCGGGGGTCCTCATTTGATTTAGTCACGATATTCGCTTTTATTAAAACCGGACATGTGTCGTGCAAAAAATAAGTCCGAATCGTTTGTGCCAGAAAATAATGCAATTAGAGTTTACATAGTATAAAAACTGTGTGCAAATAAAAAAACAAACAAAAGAAACGAGAACGTGTAAATAAATTTAAAAACGGGAAAGAGAAATAAATAGTAAAAAAACGCGACTGTGAAAAATGATAGAAGCCTCGTACACAAACATAACCTACACGCCTTGTGGTACGTTCATAGTCGTGTCGAGTTTGAAGAGCGCGCGTGTATCGAGATATCGCAGTCCGACGATTTTCGCATTTATTGAAAGCGAACACGTGTCGTGCAAAAAATAAGTCAGACACGTTTGTGCCAGAAAAGAATGGAATGAGACTTTACAAAACTGTGCGCATATTTTTAAAAAACTTGAACAAAAAAAACGAGAAGGTATAAATAAGTTTAAAAACGAGAAAGATAAATATATAGTAAAAAAAACCGTGATTGTGAAAGATGAAAGAAGCCAAACAAATAATAAGCGCAAAGAATAAGTCGGAATCGTTTGTGTAAGAAAAGAATATAATTCGATTTCAAAACACCGTGCGCAAACAAAAAACTTGAACAAAAGAATCGAAAACGTATGAATAAAAGAAACAAGAAAGAGAAATAAATAGTGACAAGCCACGACCACGGTCTTACGGACAAACATGGAGACTACATAAAGGAGACCGAACTCCAATGAAAGGGGTATGGCAAAAGTGACCACAAAATCGAGGAACGGAAGGTTACCGAAAGCGCCACTTTGTGGCGCTGATTGTTATGAGCGACCGCTTGAAATTAGCTACACTGAGAAAAAAAATCATTGATCCAATATCATTGGTGTTATTGAATGAAATTTCGTTGATTCAATTGTAAAATTGTTGGTGTAAATAATCGGATTTATTAGTCCAAAGAAAACGCTATTGACTTCAATAACATGATAAAATATAAAGTGCTTTTTCATTAAAAAGATATATTGTTAGCCGAGAACAATGTATTATTGAAACTATCTAAACAATTATCGCGAACAAATTATATAGTTTTGAATGCAATTTCTGCAACGAACGAAAAAAGCGTTCCAATTCATTACATGAATATTGTTGATTCGAGTACACAAGAAAAATTGAATTTCGCTCGTTTGATTCACATAAAATTTCTATTGAGTAAATATGTTATTTTATTATTTTTACCATATCCGATATTGATTTTAAGTACATTATTCGTTAAAATGTTAATATTTTATTTCGATTAAAAAATATTAAGCAAATGTCTGAATTGGTTAAAAAAATTATGCGAAAGTAAAATTTGTTTCTTGCACATTTGGTTGAAAAAATTCAATCAAATCATGGCCGAGCGCCAACGAAATTATAGGTGTGCGGCAAACCGTAGTTCTCGGAGTAACCGCTAGAAGCCGCACGCGCGCTCGTTTCTCGTGAGCGTAGCGCGAACCGAAAATCTACTTAAACGCCGGAGATCTACTTAGTAACGGCCTATGACTAAGATGAAAGTGTAGTATCTGTTCTTATTAGTTGAATATCTGATATTCTTTCCATTGATATTCCATTGGATATCTGATATTCTCTCCACTATTGTCGTGGATGATCATTGTAATGCTCACTTTTTATTTAAGACTTAAAACAAATTGAAAAACTTACGTCCCATGGCATATTCGTTTCGATGCAGTAAAGAAATAATTAATTCTATTGATTATATTTTTGTATGAAATAAAAAATGTTGTAGCAACCGCTTAATTATTTCATCCATACATCTATAGATTGTATATAGAATGATTTTAATAGAATATAATTTTATTTTAAGGACAATGTAGATATTCAGAGAACAGAAGAGCTTTTTCAAATAAAATAATATGTTATTTAAATCAATCACATTTTCCAATATGTTATAATATTGAAACAATCCAACCAATATATTTTTAAAATTTAATTGGTTTTTTTCTCAGTGTATGCGTGAGAGAGATCGAATGATGAAGCGTCATCAATCGATCGGCCATATTGAATTGTTGAGCTGTTGTCATGGAGACCACACCGCCAGCTAATTTCAAGCTGTCGCTTCCAACAAGCAGCGCCACGAAGTAGCGCTTTCGGGAACCCTTCCGTATATCGATTTTATGGTCACTTTCCTAATACACAGTTCGGGCTCCTTTATGTAGCCTCCTTGCGTACAAGTCTGGAAACGAAGCTAGATGTCAATAATGCCGTGCAGCATCGTCACGAGATCCGCTTTTTATTCCGCTCGCCACATGCGTACCTGCTATCGAAGGATGCCCCCCACCCACGGTTTTCTGTGATCTCACCCTTCCCCCCTTGCTACTTATTTCCCGTGTTGTCATGTTAAAGATAACCTCGATTCGTGTATCATCTCATGCTCTTAAGACCGTGTTAACGAGATTTACATTTAGTTATACGAGAGTTTGGATAATATTATTACAGACAGGAAAGGCGATTTGGTGCTTCAGTGTGTGCGAAAAATTCGTCTACATGCCTAAGTCGTGCGCAAAACGTATACAAAAAGAAAGGGACGAATAAATGTAACAAAAGATCGAATAAAAACAGTATTTATCGTCTCTGAATTAGTAAACACTTTTATTACCTGAGGATTTAAAAAAATCTTGTGGAAAAATAGAAACCTGAAGTTTGGGTTACAAAACTTGGCGCTACCCATTTACCCAAACTGTGATTTCACAATTTGGAACGAAGATCGTTTATGTTCATCACGGCTGTTTGGATTCCACGGAATTCTTATGTAACACGCAGGTGACCTCAAATAGGATGGTGCCAATTAATCAAGGCGGTCTTATTTATTCATTTGATTTTTTTATTTGTATCCCTATCAATTATGCGATAAACTGAGTAGGGGGTAAGATCGAGGGCGCATGCGCCTCGATCAGAAGGGCGAGAGAGACAGACAGAAGCTATTCTGTCCTTGTCGCACACCCGTCAAATGCAATGCCATATAGTGGCGAAAAAGGTAAAGGAAAGTGGATCGGCTTAGCATGCCTACCACGGTCTTACATACAGGTCTGCAAACACCGTCAGTTCACATGGTTCCTTTGCCGAAAGTCGACGCTAGAGGGGCTGCAATCGAGGAGTGTTGTATGCGACAGAGACAATACTCACGCATTCGCGTTATGGTCTAACCCACGGTCTTGCATACAGGTCTTGAAACTCGCTCAAAACTTCAGTGGTGGGGGATGGCTTCTTATTGAAGCACCGACTGTTTCAACTCGTGACCACGAGGATCACTGCGATAGAGTGATGCAGGCTGTGTGAGAGAGACGGAAATATATTTCAAAAGTAAACAAAACCCAAACATAACCGCTGATTCACGCGCCCACACGTGACGTGCTCTACTTGTGAACTTGTAAAAACGGTGATATTGACAAATGACTCAGTGTGGTGTATTGTGCCAACGTGTAAAACAGGCTCTCGGAGTGAAAAATCGAAACGCTCAGTGTTTCGGGTGCCGAGAGGCTTGGCGCAATTAAAAAAATAGGAGGCCGTGATATCGGGAGTTGGGAAATTAGAGCTGAGACACGTATGCGAAAATCATTTCGAACCGAAATATATTCATCGAGAATGGGCGAAACAGACGTTGGAGCCGGAAACCTGAAAAAAAAGAAAAATTATTGGGATCATTACAATAAATACTTTCCAGGCTGGAAAACATAAAACAAAGTTAGTGAATTATTTTCATTCCTCCTACTCGAGAGTCCTTCGCTTAAAGGTCGGAAAAGAGGTGTTTTTTTTTTATTTTCCAACGCAAACCGTTTCGGAAACTGCAAAGTAGAGATTATTGAAAATGTTTCTTGGGACATGCATTAAAATTTTTCGAAGAGAAAATAAAGAATTGCAAAAGAAGCACTGTTTCTTAAGTATTTGTTTCATTTTGAAGAAATACGTCCTGCAAGTGTTTCGGTCTGGATTCCACTTCGGTCTGGTATAGTTGCCACTTATTTTCCGGTTAATTAAAACATCGCGTAAAACTTATTTTTTTTATAAAATCTAAAACACGTTTTTAAAAAACCGAGCGCACAGGGATCGAACCCCTGAAAGCAGCATTACGAAGCTTGCACCGAACCTCTCGACCAACACGAGCTCACATTGACACCTATATAAAAAACATTCATATTCATTGTACCCACTTGGCTAACTATAGTCTTTTGGTTTTTTTTAGGTTTACGATAAAGTTACTTTTAATGGTATTTAGGTCCATCATGCATTTTTGACATTGAATATCATAATTTTCCTACACCAGCTAATTGTACAGCTAGGTTAGGTTCCTATGAGTCAACAATCGATTTCCATCTCTCTCGCACAGCCTGCATCAATCTATCGTAGCGACACTCGTGGTCATTAGGCGAAACGGCCGGTGCTTCAATCCGAGGACATACCCCACCACCAGAGTTTCAACATCTGTACGTAAGACCATGGTCTAACCCGTGATCATGCACGCTCGTACATATAGGTCTTGCAACGAAGCCAAATTTTCGTAGTGGGGGTAGGCACGCTTATCGTCTCCACTTTTCGATTCACTAGGCGCCGCTACGCGTCGCCACTGGCGAGGAGAAGTGCTTTCCCCCTTGCCTCTTGCCGGTAATTGGCCCAAGGTGTTTACGTCTATTTTTGTGGCGCGATTATCGAAATATCCTTTATTTACGAACATATACCACGAGTTCTACGCGATTTACCGTCATACATTTTTTATCGTGTTTTTACGCATAAAGGTGACTTTTTTTATAGTGTTTTCGAAAAAAAGCGCGAAATGGTTAAGGGTTGCGCGATTCGCAATTGTAAAACGGGGTACAAAAGTTTTAAGCAAATACGCTCCCTGTTTCGAGTGCCCAGAAACGTCGACCGATACAATGGCTCGATGCTATTCGGAGACTGAAAGGGTCTCAGTACGTGTGTGAAAATCATTTCGAAGAACGATGTATTGTGATACATTGGACAATTCGCATATTTGCCCCTTATTCTAATAAATTGTGAGAAAAACGGTAACAGACACTTACCTCTTTGATGATACCCTGGAAAAAGCAAAATGTCTAGACCAAAAAGTTAGTTATTGCGACAATTAAAATATAATTATATTAAAAAACAGTTTGTTCAATAACTGCGTCACCATAACGAATTAGCTTTAAAATGCCTGAGCTGGAATTAAAATTTAGTCGAATAGCGTAATCATCTAAATATTGATATAAATTCGTAAAGTCTCAAGGAGAAAAAGTGTACCTACAGCGTAAGACTATCTTTATACTGCTACTTACTTACATCAATAAACACCCAAAATAAAATATAATGCAAAATGAACAGACATGTCCTATTATAAATTCACGTATTCAAAAAGGTTTCAGTTTTTTTTAGATAAAAATAGTCATCTTTTTTGTTAATTAACACATTATGTTTTATTGGTTTCGTATATTATGCAGTTTACAGGACAGTACGGTAAATTTAGATAGAGCTAATGGCGCATGCGCTGCGGTCAGGAGGGAAAAGGACAGAAGAGCTGTTTCTCTCTTTGTCGCACACCACTTTTCCTTGCCGCCACGCACCAAGCGACAGAAATCGGAATAAAAAACGGACCCGCGCAGGGTACCTACCCCCACTACTGCCGTTGGCAGACTTGTATGTAAGGCCGTGCCCGTGAACAAAACAACATCCCTCGATACTAGTGACACGACAAATTCGGCCTCAATAGTCGAGTCATTCTCATCACGGAAATTTCATCGAGTTTCCAGACCTGTCTGTAAAGGTAGGTTTACACTACGACACTTTGGTGTATACACTCAATGTATACATCAAGTGTCTGTGTGTGAACACCACTGTCTGATCTCGGGACATTTATTGCGACATCTCGCTAGGTGTCGCGTCGAGCGCCGTGTGAACAGGTTGTGTCGGAGTGTCTGCGGCAGTGTCCGAGTTTTTGAACCGGCGCGAAATTATCCAGACACTCGCGACCCGCGTTAAATCAAAATGGCCATTACGTGGAGCAAGGAGAGCATTAAAAATTTAATATTTTTTGTGGAAGGACTGCCTGAACTTTGGCAAATATGTTGTGCTGATTATAAAAAATAGAGTAAAAAAACAGGCAGCACTTCAATGCTTGGCGAAACAGTTTGGCACAATATCGGCTAAAGTTGGCAGAAAAATTCATAATTTAAAAACACAGCTTGAGGGGCTATACCAGTGTGAACGCTGGAAATTTGGGTGATTTTCAGGACTTTTTGGACGAAAAGTACTCAATTAAATCTTTTGGAAAATTAAAAATATATTTGACCTATATTAAATAATTTTTTCATATTGAGATTCAAGCGACTAATGCGCTGCCTTCGTAGCTGATTGAGTAGCTGAAACTGAAAAAGGAAAAAAATGTCGTTAAACTAGAAGGTATTTCCTGTACAATGACGTAGGATTTTTGAAAAATATCAAAATCTAACAAAATAGCATGGTTATTAAAAAAGTCTCTTTTCTTGCCTATAAAATGGTCGTTTTTTTCAATGCCAAATCGTCAATTTTCATCCAATCAAAAACATCCTACGTCATTGTAGAGTAAATATATTCAAGAGTACTTAGTTCAAATTTCAAGTCAATCGGATCTCTTTGAGTTACACTGTCAGCATATTTGAAAAATCTCATTTCGAGAAAAATGCGTTTAGAGATTTAACTATCGATTTTTGCAAGATAAAATGATATTGACATATATAATTTAAATGATAATGACATTCTTGAAAGAATAAACTGTCGAAAAAGGCAAAAAAAATCGATCTTTTTAAAGTGTCGCACTGGTATAGCCCCTTAATAACAGCGCACGAAATTACGGCTGCCGCCGCACGGCGTTTCTCCATGGCATCCGAGCGGGTACTGCAGCTGTGTCAGTAGTTTTGTGTGTGAACGCCTGAGACACTTGTGTAGCGACATCACAGTGCAGACACTTTCTGGGACACCGAAACCGTCTTATGTGTGAACAGAACGGACATTAGTGTCAGACATTTGTGTCGCAATAAGTGTCGTAGTCTATGCAGACCTTAAGGCCGTGGTGCCTACCATATCGTGGCCATTTCCAGACCTATATATGAGACCGTGGCCGTGGCTAGGCCCCTGACACAAAGCATCTTCAGTGGACCATGAAATGTCGCTCGCCGCTAGAGGCGCTGGGAGTCATGTGCCCGGCTCGCTCGCAGCGCACGTAGGCATATTGCGTTATTAGTAGCAATAATATTTATAATAGCACACCTAGTACACTAAATAACTTTAATATGTTTCAATAACATAACCTTCGAACAATGCGAGACGCGAATAAACGCAAATGGATGGATATGAACGACGCGAGCGATATGTGTGTGTGTGTGTGTGTGTGTGTGTGTGTGTGTGTGTGTGTGTGTGTGTGTGTGTGTGTGTGTGTGTGTGTGTGTGTGTGTGTATCAACCGGGTACTCGACTACCAGCGCCATACAATATAGTAACACTCGAGCGACAACGCTGGGGACAGAAAGTGGCCACTTTCTTACCATGGCAAAGGTCTGCAGTGTTAGAAGCATGGCCGCGACGATGACGCCGCGTGGTCAAATATAACCTACGCGCGATGTGGCACGTGCATATTCGGGTCGAGGCAGGCCACACTTTGCTTCGAGATGCACAAGAATAAAGTTTCAGCTGTAATGAATTCAGAGCTAGGTAAGTACTGATGGACTTTTGATTGAATATGTTAATTAGAATGCAAATTCCATTGTATTGTGCTTTAGGTAAATCAAGTAGGGATGAACGAAAGAAATTTCTTTTCGTACCATTCATGGGGACCCAAAAAAAGAATTTTGATCATTAATGTCATTCCCGCAATATGGGGTTTCTGCGAACGGGAAATAAAGTAATACTATACAAAATATCCGCCAATTCCGTACACCAAAGATCGTGTGGATTGCTTCAGGCCAGAGCTCAAAAGAAACAGCCGCTACTAGAGAACTGGCCACAATGGGTGATTACCGTCAAAGGAAGCGCACGTTAGGATTGTGCATACCATATTGAGTTTTACATGTTGAGTTCACATCATTACAACGTAACCTTCTTCACAAATTCTAGCTGCATACCATGTTTCACTACATCGACTAGCAAAGTTGAATATGCACACACCGAAAAAAAAGCAATTGAATAAAAAAAATATATTAGTTGATTAAAATAAATGTCTGATCGCGGAGTGCCATTGATATATGAGATTGTTACAATACTATAAAATATTGGAAAATGTGATTATTCAAATGACATATTATTTTATTTGAAAATCTCTTCTGTTCTCTGAATATCTACATTATCCTTCAAATAAAATTGTTTTCTTTTGAAATCATTCTGTATACAATCCGTAGATGTATGGATGAAATAATTAAGCGGTTGCTACGACATTTTTTATTTGGAACAAAAATTGACTCAATAGAATGAATTATTTCTTTACTACATCGAAACGAATATGCCATGAGACGTAAGTTTTTCAATTTGTTTTACATCTTAAATAAAAAGTAAGCATTAGAATTATTATCCACGATAATAGTGGAGAGAATAGCAGATATCCAATGGAAGTGAATATCAGATATTCAACTGATAAGAACAGATACTACACTTTGATCTTAGCCGCAGGCCAAGTAGCGATACTCTTTAGAGTTTCTCCGGTGTTTAAGTAGATTTTCGGTTCGCGCTACACTTACGAGAAAAGAGCGCGCGAGCGGCTTCTAGCGGTTACTCCGAGAACTACGGGTTTCCTCACACCTATAATTTCAGTGGCCCTCGGTCATGCTTGGTTGAATTTTTTCAACCAAATGCGCAAGAAACAAATTTTATTTTCGCATATTTTTTTAACCAATTCAGACATTTGCTTAATATTTGTCAATCAAAATAAAATATTAATATTTTAAGGAATAACGTACTTGAAAATCGATATCAGATATGATGAAAAAAATAAAATAACATAGAAATTTTGTTACATAGAATAACATAGAAAAATAAAATAAATAGAAATTTTATCTGAATCAAACTAGCGAAATTCAATTTTTCTTGTGTACTCGGATCAATTTGTTCGCGATAATTTTTTAGATAGTTTCAATAAAACATTGTTCTCGGCTAACAATACATCTTTTGAATGAAAAAAAAAACTTTTAATTTTATCATGTTATTAAAGTCAATAGCGTTTTGTTTGGATTAATGAATCCGATTATTTACACAAACAATTTCACAATTGAATCAACGAAATTTCATTCAATAACACCAATGACATTGGATCAATGATTTTTTTTTCTTGGTGCAGAGAAGTCCGCTTTCACAATGGACGCAGGGCGGGACCCGAAGAAAACATTCGAAAAAAAATTGTTAAATTTAAAAAACACATGATTTTATACCCGTTACTGTGGCCTAAGGCCTTAAAAATAAAAACCTTAATTCGCTATAAAGCAAATACTCATTATGCTAGTTGTTAAATGTGCGTGAATATATAAAGTTCCTGAAATCGACTGCCCCGTATCAACAACGCAGATATATTTACGTATATTTATAGGCATTATGGTATACGATGCAGTATGTGCCTGAAAATTAATTCGTCACTGCCTTTTAATAAATACAATTACATAAGAATAAAAGTAGTTTCGGATAATGTCGATCATATGAACAATTGACGAGAAATATCCTCTTCATTCTACCAGAATTATTATTGATAGTTGGAAAAAAAAAATGCGAATTCGAAACGATCGTGAATAGTGTTCTTTTCTCGTAAAATATCAAAATCCAAAATATTTGTTAAAATAATGTAAAAAAATGTTTAAAAAATCGATTTTTTTACATTTTCTTGAAGTATGATGTTTCAAAAATATTCCCTGAAAATTTCAAGTCAATCCGATGAATAGTTTCCGGGATATCCTGCAATCAGTGAAGGGGCATCGGGTCCCCATGGCAGGTAGGTTACGAGCAAGATGATCCCCCTTTACCTCCAATTGTTATGGATGCCATAAAACCATTTTATGAAGATCTGAGTAATGATAATTTACTCTCTAGGCGTATCGGTGGCTTCAATCAAAACAATAACGAAAGCTTCAATCAGCTAATTTGGAAAATAAGCCCAAAAACAGTGTGTAGTAGCAGTACTATTGTAGAAATTGCTGCATATGTTGCTGGTTGTGTATTCAATCAAGGTACACACACATTGTTACTGATCATGAATGCACTTGGCATTAATTGTGGACCCAATTCTCACCGGTGCACAGAAATAATCGATTCTCAGCGTATAGACGTGACTGACAAACGCGCAAGTGATAATACCCGGGAAGCCAGAATGCTTCGAAGACAACAACAAATTGATATTTTGGAAGCTTCCACATCGGCAGAAGCCCTATTGTATGGCCCGGGAATTGATGATTCAATGTAAGTACCCAGTAAGAAATTTGGCGATAACACATTGGCAACACCACGCCAAGAGAGAGCAAGTTGTGACCGAAGAATGGCATCCTTTGCCGCGCGCATTGAGCTGTGGTCTAGCAGCACAGCACTGCGCATCCTCGCATGAATGCTGGTGTTAATATTGCAGTACGAAAGTACAGAATATTGGCGGTACATTGCTGGGTTATTGCAGCATTGCGACTGAAAATTTGGAATGCGTTGTTTCGGCAAGCTGAGGGCACATTGGAGGTACGCTGTGGCGCTCCATTGCCGGTAAAAACGAGGCACGTTATTGCGGTATTGAGACGAAAAATTTCGAATACGCTATGCGGCAAGGAGAGGGCACAATGGTGGCATGCTGTGACGTTCCGTTGCCGGCATATTTAAAACACGCCGTAACGCTCCTTCGCCGGCATAAACGAGACCCGCTATTGCGGTGTTGTGATCGGCTAAATGAAGATCTGCATTACCGGTAGCTGGGCAGGCGGGAATAAAAAGAGGGCAAAATAAATAATTTGATTGAATACAATCGCACACACGTACTGGTTCGTGTGTGCGACGCCCGCGAATGACTGAGGCAGGAAGACTAGAGGTAAGGAGTACGAACGCCAATGGCGAGCCCGATCCAAAAGCGTCCGTGAAACTGTGGATTTTAGTAGTTAGTGTTTTCACGGCGTGCGTCGCTAGTGCACGACCGCACCGAAGTGAACTAAGCGACAAGAACACAACCGACGTCATGTGTCATCGATGATTCCCGCTCGTCGTTCGTGTCGGCATAAAGCGTGTTTGGGGTAACCAATTTTGCGAATTGTGTTAGATGTAAAAAAAATAATTGTCTCGGTATAAAATATATTTAGTGATCTGCGGCGAAAACAATCAATCTTAGGTAAGAAAAATAATACTTACATTCATAAAAAGAATCGTTTCGTTTTATCGTACCATTATCGTACCGAGTGAAATAAAAATTATCACAAACGCGCGATATGAAGCAAGTGTCCCGTCGATGAGACAAAAAGTGCAATAAATGGATTTTTTTCGTATATTGCACGTTTGGTCACATGTCTCGAAAATAAACAAAATGTTTATTTTCGAGGCGTGAAAGTGGGAAGTGAGTGGGTGAGTGGGTGAAATATCAATTTGTCATTTTCATAGAAAGTCAAATTAAATAAAAGCTTGTAATATTGTTTGAATTGTTGCTTTCAGTGCCCGAACGCGAGACAAACTTGGAGTGCAGCGATTGATCGAGAACTGCCGTTAAAATCAACACTCTCCATCAAGTTCTCGAAAAAGTTTCGGATATGAAAAATTTAGAGTACGTGGGATGCCAAGCACACAGTGAAGAGAGTGATAAACTATTATCTCGTCATGAGAGGACATTGTCTAGCGCGATCAGTCAACGAAAATAATCACGCAAGGAAAATAAAAACGAAAGACAATAGGAAAAAATCAAAACTGTAAGATCGACTTACCTGTACAGTGTGTCATAATGTGCAAATATGATGTGTGATAATTTGTAAATCTTTTGTTTGAATTCAAGTGTTTACTGCTTCCGCAACGAAAAAAAACATTGAATTAATATCTGTATTTCGTTATTATTCTTTATCTGTACAGCGTATCATAATGTGTAAATATGAGATGTGATAATTTGAAAAACTTTTGTCTGGATGCAAATTTCTTATGAATTTTCTTGTGTCTATAAATAAATTTTGCTTGTTACTGGTTAGGCAACAAAAAAACTGAATTAATTTCTGTATTTCGGTATTCTCCAAAACAATCTATATATAAGAATCCTGTGTATCTATATAGAAATTGCCTTCACCAACTGGTGAAACGAAATGATCGTTCCATATGAAGTGGCAAAGGGTGCTTTTTGCATATCTTACGGTACTGCCTTTACAATTCATTTGATCAAATTATCGCTCCATATGAGGGAGCGTATCGTACGCACGGTCTTACATACAGGTCTTGCAACGAAGCTAAATTTTCGTGGTGGGGGTAGGCACTCTTATATGTTTTAATTTTCGATTCACTAGGCGCCGCTACGAGTCGCTACTAGTAGCGACTCGTAGCGGCGCCTAGTGAATCTACTTCCCTAGTGAAACTAGGGAAGTAGAAGTAGAAGTAGAAGTAGAAGTACTTCGCCTAGTGAAACTACTTCCCCTTGCTAGCAAGGGGAAGTAGTTTCCCCCTTACCTCTTACCGGCGAATGGGCCAAAGGTGTATACGTCGCGCAGCCAACGGCGCATGCGTTGCGGTCAGGAAGGAAAAGGACACAAGAGCTATTTCTCTCTTCGTCGTACCACTACTTCCCCTTGCCATCACGCACCAAGCGGCAAAAATCGGAATAAAAAGCAAAACATCTAAAGGTGCCTACCCCCACTACTGCCGTTGTCAGACCTGTATGTAAGACCGTGATCGTACGGCACTGGTTTGTTGCTGACTTTACTTCGATGCGGTAGGAGAGCAGCGCCGCCCTTCTCGTCCTCACTTTTGCGGACGCTTTGGCGACACGACGTTCGTACTCCTTGCCTCTAGTCTTCCTGGACTGAGGGCTACGCGTCATCCCCATAATTATTTTTTCCCGAAAGTACGAGGCAGGGATTCGAACCCGCGACTTCTCCATGAGCTGGTTTAGAAGGCAAGCACGCTAACCACTCGACCATCCAACTGGTTCAACTTACATAACTAATTTTATGATCATGACATTTGTCGTAGCGAATCTGCCTATGGTTAGAACCATATACCTTGTTTTTGCCGGCAATGGAACGTCACAGCGTGCCGCCAATATGCCCTAACCTTGCTGGAATAACGTTTTCCAAACTTTCCGTATCAATGCCGTGATAACCTGCCTCGTTTTTACCGGCAACAGAGCGTCACAGCGTGGTGCATTTATGACTGAAACGCGATATCAAAATGACATCACCCCAAATCTGGTGCTTACCGCATCAGTATCGTTGTTGCAGCAGGTAATTGTTGCGTATATTTGCTGCAAACTTGCCGTCTTGGCATCACACATTTATTTCGCCAAACCACGCACTGTGGCGCAAATTTGCAGCTCACTGCGGAAGCAAAAGACACCATAATGATGTCACGGTGTGCCCCCGTATGCTGTCCTCTTGCCGCTATAATGCTGACATGTGAATTTTCACAGCACGTTTGTCTACCAGGGTAATTTTTGAATTCGTATTTCTATACATAAATCAAGTGTAAGGTTGGAAAACTCTTCCAGAAGTTTTCAAAAATGTATTACTCAAGAACTATGAACTTTAGCAAAATTTTATGAAGAATACTTTCGTTTCAAAATTGCCCAAAATATTTTTAAAAAATAGTTAATCGCGAAGAACTTTAATTTTTTGAAAAATTGTTTTAACAATTGGTTCTAAACAGTTGATGGCTCGACTATTCGGCAAAAAATTGTGATATTCGGATTCAGCGGATCAAAATACATTAAAAAGTTTAACTTCATCCATCGAGCTCAAAATTTTACGAACATATAATACCGTATCCACATCGAAAAACTTTAAACGCGTTTTTCTCGAAATTATGTTTTTCTAGTCGGTGACCACTATAATTAAAAAACCACTCGATGGATTTTAATTAAATTCGGTGTGCTTATTGATAGCATTAAAAACTAGTCCTTAATCGAAGGATTTTCATTTTTATTGAAAATTTCTTGTTCAATATTTTTTAAAAACAAACGAGCGATTTTTTGGTCGAAAATTGAAAGTTATCTGTCGGAAGCCGCCATTTTGTTAATTTTTGAAAAAACAGCTTCGATTAAGGACTAGATTTATTATTAAACTAATGATTTTTTTGGTTTTTTGTAATTTCAGATGATTCAGTAAAATTTTATGATGGTCACCGCAAAGCACTACATGCCAAAGGGGGCCCGACAAAAATGGCGATATTTTTTTAAATAATCAATATTTTTCTTTGAAAATTTGTACAAGTCAAGTTGAAATATAACATAAAAAGTCTGTGTAACCACTTTTGTAAAACAAACTTAATTACTATAAAAAAAATATTATTGAAAATTCTCGTTTTTCACGCCTCCGATTGCATCTCACCCCTCAATACAATTTTTACCAATTAGTTCGCATGAATAGTAAGAAATGGGAAGAAGTAACTGGGGTGAAAAAAAAACGCGCCTTATACGAGTATATTTTTTGCTATTTTCCCATTCCAGAGTCTTCGATAATTTCTGAAATTGGCTTGCCGTGTCCCCTCTCCACTTCCATTCCTTATCTCGAACAAAAAAACGAAAATAAAATGCATGTATAATTAATCGTAATCGATCGAGACTAACCTTTGCTCCGCCCGCCACCACATCACGCGATCAACAAAAATTAGTAGCCTAACGAACGCTTTCAATTAAAAAAAAATGGAAATAAAAATTGTTCGTGGTACAACGAGATCGTTCTGTGAAAAAAAATGTCACCATTGCGAATGAGTAATTCAATGCACCGAAATCTCTTCCACGTTATCATATTTCTCGTCATTATATTTTCAATGGTGACATTGAGTCGCAGGTGGAAACTTTGTACGATGGCTTTAAATGAGGAGCACTCTCGGATAGAATGAGCCCGGGACTCGCCGGTGGTGGAAGAGGAAATGACGATGGTGAATTTCATGTTAAGGCAATGAATTCGAGGATGGGGTCACATCGGGGTTAAGCTACGTAATCATAATGTTCAGACATCGTAGTCTTTGCCAGACCATTGAACATATCGCGTCGTTCTTCAATCGGCACAGGTAAAAAATATACGTATTTCTTGACAAACGTCGTAGCACCTAACTGATCCCTATGATGTTAAACTAACAAAAATAACCAGAGAAATTTTTTTCTCGCTTTTCTTTTCGTATTTCATTGTACTCGAATTGAATTTATCTTTTGATAAGACGACGCCACACTGATCCTTACCTATACATATTTTCCCTGAAGTTTCTGATGATGTAATATTCTATACAGTGAAAGGCGCGAAAATTTTTGGAGTGATTTAGGATCGTCAAGATGTCGGAAGAACCGGCCGTGAAAAAACGTGAATTCAAGTGGATGACTGTCCTTTGGTACATTCATCTTCACGCTTTTGCAGTCTATGGAACGATTATTCTCCTGACACAGGCCAAGTGGCTTACGGTTTTCTTCAGTACGTATACACAACGATTGGAATATTCAATATTTGAAAAATCGCCTAGAGAAAAAAAAATCCATGTCACTAAAATATTTAATATAGCCTCATTACGTGGAACATTTAGACTAGAAGACTGTACATTTTTTTTTATGAATGTGAATTTCATTCGTATAATTTCCGCTAATATATTTCGCGAAATATATATATATATATATATATATATATATATATATATATTAGGGTTATTCGTTTCAGGGCAACTTTTTTTTCACTCATCGTGCCCGAAAACCTTTAGTTGGTACCCAAAAACGAAGTTTCGTGAAAGGGGGGTGTTGTCAAAAAATATTTAGAGGTCGCGAATCAAAATTGAAGGTTTCCCATTTGATTAACATTGAAAAAAATGTTTTTCTCATTATTAGTGTTACCATTCCGTGAATTTTGATATCGCAATATTTTCCAAGTGGGTTCTCGTAGGAAATATGATACTCCACAATAAAATTCATTGAGCCATCGCCGTAAATTCAAGCGTTTCAGCGGTATCATTATTTCAAGTGAATATTGTATGAAAATATCTATTCAAACGATTGTAACGCCTAAGCTATTAGATATATCGAAAAAAATTCCGATGAGGACTTTGTAGAAAAAGCAATTTTCTACAAAAAAGTCTTATAAGCCGAGCCCGAAAATTCATCTCTTTCTCAGCTATAGGTGGATGAAGTAAAATAAATAGATTTTTTTTTAAACAGAAAAATTCTATTTATTTTACTTCATCCACCTATAGCTGAGAAAGAGTTGAATTTACGGGCTCGGCTTATAAGACTTTTTTGTAGCAAATTACTTTCTCTACATAGCTCTCATCTGAATTTTTTTCGATATATCTAATAGCTTAGGCGTTAAAGCCGTTTGAATAGATATTTTCATACAATATTCACTTGAAATAATGATACCGCTGAAACGCTTGAATTTACGGACATGGCTCAATGAACTTTATTGTAAAATATCATATTTCCTATGAACCCACTTGGAAAATGTCGCGATATCAAAATTCGCGGAATGGTAACACTAATAATGAGAAAAACATTTTTTTCAATGCTAATCAAATGGGAAACCTTCAATTTTGATTGGCGACCTCTAAATATTTTTTGACAACACCCCCCTTTCACGAAACTTCGTTTTTTTGTACCAACTAAAGGTTTTCGGGCACGATGGGTCAGAAAAAAAAAGTTACCCTGAAAAGAATCACCCTAATATATATATATATAGATATTTAAATCTATAATTGGGTGTATAACATACAGGGATAATTAATGGATTAATTAATGGATAATGCTGCAACTGTCTATGGGTCAGATCATGTTCTGCTATAGCTGGAATTTCAGCTTAGTAAAAGTCTCACATTTATCGAGATTTTGGGCTTTATGTTATTTTTAAAAAATCATCTGCTTATGGTTTTTCGCGTGCCATTTCTGAAGATGATATGAATCGACAATAACTGAGCAACTTTTTAAAGTACCTAATTGGCACGATATGAGTAGTAAATTTTTTAAGGTTAAAAATTTAAGGTCAACGAAGGGACTTTTCTAGATAAAACAAATAATCAAGAGCATTTTTTTCGAAAGCCGGGTCAAAAAAGGTTATCATTTGTAGAAATGGCATGCGATAAACCAAAAAGAAATAATTATTTAACAAAAATAACATAAAGCCCGTACGAAGGATTTTTTTTAAATATTGCATAGTTCATTTGTTATTAACGATTGTCTGACGATTTTTAGGCAAATTTTTGGAAAGTGAAAAATTTGCTTATAAAATCGTCAGATAATTGTTAATAACAAATTAACTATGCAATGAAAAAAAATCCTACGTACTTCCATAGAAAATGTATTTTTCAAGATATATTCAAAATTTCATGTGAATCGGTTGAAAATTGTCTGAATTATGTTTCCGGCCAACTTTAAAAATGCAGTTTTGAGATACACGCTGCACAGCCGCCATATTGAAATTAATCGCTTCAAAAAGATTATTGTATAGAGTCACTGATATGTATGATAAACACCCTTTTTGTAATCTCGATTTATTTTGTAGTTTTTCTGAAAAAAAAATCCCCAAAAAGCTTATTTTTTCGGCCTCTACAGTGGTCTGACCCCTTAAAGTTATACGAGACCCCTGAAAGAAGTCCGAGGCGCTGCAGCAAAATCGATAATTGAGACTTTAAAAAAATCGCTGCAGGACCAATATTGTTCTACGACCCCAAAATACTTTTTAAGCAAAAAAACCATTTTTCCAAAATCCTAGAGTAGTGTTATCCCTTCATGCTATTAAAAAAAAATAGCATTAACATAAGAGGTAAACGAGTTAGTACCTAATTTTGGGAAATTTTCCAAAAATCATTCTTACCATGATAACTCGAAATCCTTAGACTCCGGCTAAGGTAACCTAGGTTCGATATGTTCCTAACGAGGTGACATATCACCCCCTTAGGGCACCACACCACGGTAAAAAAATTTTTGTCATTTTTTTTTCTGTAAGATACATTTCTTAAGAATGCTCTCACCAAATTTTTAAAGAAATTTGTAAAATTGACGGAGATACAGCATTTTATGTGAAACCGTTCGAAGCGCACGACAGCGCCGAGCACCAGACGTGCGGCTTTGCACGCGTTTTTGCTCGAAACGTTTTTCAACGTGGTTGACAACATATTTTTAAAAAAACTATTCATCCGATTTGCATGCGCCAAGTCTTAAACTGTTCGAAAATCCAGTCTCTATGGCGTCACGAAGGGATTTTTTTTATAAACTTTTTTTTTTATGAAGGATGAAAATTTTCCATGATAATCGGAAATAAAATTCGCTGGTCCGCCATTTTTTTTAGATATCGAAATTCCGCTACGTGACGCTGCAAACCTATATGTCTAGTTTCTAAATATATTTTTATTTCATTTTTCAAATGAACCGTATGGCTTAATCGCTGTCAACCGCCGAGCAGCAATTTCGTCGGAGTGTCCTCTTGAAAGCGGCGTACACCGCAAACTATCCTTTAGATTCGAGTACAAAAATTTGTATACAGTATTCTATATGTATATATTGACTATGAGTATTAATAAAAAAAATTCCATTCATCGTTTGCTCGAAAATAATTACGAAAAATACACCCTCGTACTGCGCATGAACCGTGGTGCGGTGCCTTAAGATTTGAAATTTCGGATTGAGGTTGTAATTATCTAAAAGTATATACATTCAAAAATATGTTTAATTTTCTTTATTTAAAAATATAAAAAATATACAAGGATATTGTATGATCCTTGGAGCGTCGTAAAAAAATCTGCGTATACGGTATCCACTGGCGTTTCTTCAAAAATCATCTGAAAAAAAAAAACAAAAAGATTATTAAATTAGATACTATAATCTAGTACTTTTCATAGCCAATTTTGAAAATATCGATTTATGACAAAATGGCGGACGTTCGAACATGAATAGTGATTTTTGGGCCAAAAATTAGTTATTATTTTGCCTATAAAACAAAAACTAAGTAACGGGAAAAAAAAATCCTATGACAAGTACTAGATAATGGTGTATAGAATAACCACAAAAAACCTCAAGGCAATCGGTTCATTGGTTTTCGATAAATTTTGGGTACCGATTTGAAAAACGTGGTTTTGAGAAAAAACGCGTTTGAAAATTTGGGAATGAATAAATCATGAAATTTGTCAACTCACATGGAATCGTCGATACCAGGCCCATAGTGTAGGTCTTCTACGATCGACGGAATGTTCATAGCTTCTAAATCCTCGAACTCGACCATCTAGATCTATATCTCTCCTTAAGGGACAACACCACTGTGACCCCCTGTTTTTTTGCCATTTTTCAAGATTTTTTTTTGTGGGAAAAAAAAGAAATATTCGAAAAAATTTTTTTTTGTTTTGTTCGTTGTTTATTGAAGATACATAAAAAAAAATTCAAATTTTTCACGCCCCATGGTGACGCTGGGGAAGCTCCCGCGTCGGGTACTGTTGCCTCTGCAGTGGTTCGCGGCACGCAGCAGAACTCTCTTCAAAGTCGATCTGAAAAAAAATACCGAGTGATTTCGTTAATAATATGATATTTTGAAGAGAAGTACATAGGGATTTGAAAAAATATTGATTTTTAAAAAATAGGTACGCTTTTGAAATTAAAGGACGATTTTCGAGCAAAATTTCTCGTCGAAAATAGGCTATAACTTTTTTTATTATTGAGATATCGAAAAAATCCTATGTACTTCTTTAGATAATCTAGTTTTATTGATGCAGTCCAAATTTGAAGTCGATCGGATAAAAATCGCTCGAGTTCTGCTGCGTGCCGCACTCAAAAAAGTGGTTTTGAGAAAAACGCGTTCAAAGTTTTAGGTTTGTTAATTTATGCGATAAATTGGAAAAAAAGTCGGTTTACTGACGATAGTTGAACGTGACAACGTCATAAGAAAATACTGATGGAATGGTTTCATTTTTCAAAAGAAAATTTTAATTTTATTTGTTTGATAGATATTTTCTATGGATATAGACAAGGAGGTAAATGGAAATCACAATTGAATTGATCAAGTTACATTTATTTGTACGCATAAATACAATTCTGTCAATTTATATTTATTTTTTTTACAATGTACATAGTTTTTACAAGTATGAATGTGCTTTGAGCAATTGTTTTACAACTTTTATTTTTTCATAAAATTCTTCGTTCAGAAAATCATTTTAAATTTACAAAATACTTGAATAAAATGTATTGTTTAAATTTGTACTCGACTGTTAAAATTTAATTTTTGATTTTATTATTTTATAATAATAAATTTTGTATTGACATTATTTCTTTCAGCAAGTAAACTGAATACAAGTTGTTGTTCAATTAGTTACTTAATTATTTTTGCAAATTTGATTGTAATTTGTTGTAAAAAAGTAATAATTTTGAATAATTTATTATAAGAATAAACTGTGATTAAATTATTGTTCATAAATCTTAAATTTAAAATTTAAAATTTGGAAACATCATCAAAATTTTTGTAACTCTAGCTTTTAAAAAGCCCGCCTCAATGTGTTTGATATAGGAGAAAATTGTTCCCTTTGACGGCTGGCTGGTCCAACCTGTCATTTCAGACACGTTGTTATGATATATGGAAGATTTAACATTTATGTTTTAATTTTTTGAAATCATAGCTACGCTCGATAATTATTTCGATCGAATAGTAAAGCAATTGATTTTTTACTCATCGTGAAATAGTTCTGTTAACTTATTGTTATAGTTTTGTCAATTATAGCATAACCTACAATCGCTGCACTAGCGGACCGATGCTATTTATTTTAATGATGAAAGCACGAATATTCGACAATATATCACTGAACATATATTCAATATCGAAAGAATCATTACCTTTATCGCCGCAATTATCGTTGCTATAAACAATTGACACCACTTCACTTTTCACTGCACTTCATACTTGACGAAAACATGTAAATGTATTATTGTATAGCAGCTGTCCACGCGGACGCATCGCTCATGGCCTCTGCACACTGCGCGCGATGGGCGACAAGCGATGAGCGATATCCAATGAGAGCTCGAGTATGACGGAAATGCTCTATGAGAGTGACGTTGCCATTGGATATCGCTCATCGCTCGTCGCTCGTCGCTCGCAGTGTGCAGAGGCCATTACTCAAGTAGGAGAGAGACAGATGTCGAACGCTGCCGAACGCGGAGGCCGATTGTGCCTCTTTGTCGCTCGTTCCGCGCTCTCGCTTGCACTTCAAGCCTTAAATGGAACGCCTCAGAGCGAGGTAACGCCGCATGAGTCATGTTTTTTCGTGCGTGCAGCCGGCTCCATCGAATTATAAGACGTTGTCACGTCAAAAATTTGTTACCTTCAATCAGCGATGCCGGCACCATATAGCTGGCCTTCAAGAAGCAAATCATTGTCCCTAGCATCTTTTCTCGAACTTGTAGAGGCTCTTCTTGCCTCTTTTGCAGCGTCTGTGAGCGAGCGCTCCGCCAGCTCGATCCGCGCTGCGTCGGTTTCAACGCAAAAATTGAAACAATTTGGGCCGATAGTTATCCCTAACGTCTCCAAAACTTTCATGAGGCTTCTCAGGCCATCATTGAATAATAATACCGCGATATCAGCTGCAATATCAACGATGGACGATTGACGACTTGAAAATTTTTCAATTATCGCCACCTATGGCTTTTTTTCGAAACTATATTTATAACAATAGCCGGATTTTGTGAAGGGAGATAAAAGAATACCTGGGAAAGACCCGCAGGACCTGGGAAAGGCCCGATATACCTGCCGACCCTGAGGCCCGCAGCTGCGCGGGACCCCGAGCGTCACGGAGCGCTGGACCGCTCCACAAAATATTCAATATCTCCGAAAATAATTATTTTTTCGACCTGGGTCCAACGGCATCTTAATCTTAAATGTATTTTATATTTTTCTAGATGGTTTTCAAAAAATCGATTTTTTGAAGCCGTCACAGTGGTGTTGTCCCTTAAGGCTTTCCGTCGACCTTCTTAGCACCCTGTATAAAAATCGATCTCGTAGAATATTTTAACGATGAACGTTTACAGAGATGTAACTTGCAAGTTTAGAATCACACTTTCAACTAAATTTGGTGTTTTTTTTTCAGCCATCTTCATAATTTTCCTTTCTTATATCGGTATGGCACTCGGTGCCCATCGTCTTTGGGCCCACTCGTCTTACGAGGCTCAAGGACACGTACGATTTTTCCTGATGCTGGCCCAAACTCTCACCGGCGTGGTAAGACGTAATACCGCTTGATGCAGGCCCCGTAACTATCATTGATTATTCTCATGGTGGCATATATATTCAGGGTTCGATCTACGATTGGGTCTTGGCTCACAGAATCCACCACAAATATTATGGAACCGACAAAGATCCTTACAACCACAATAAAGGATTCGCCTACAGTCATTTATTCAGCAATGTCATGACACCGCATCCGGAACAAGATAAAGTCGTTCAGTCTATCGACATGCGCGATATGGATTTGGACGGTTGGGTCTGGTTTCAAGCAAGGTATGAGAAATAAAATGTTCCGCGTGGAAAATTGGGGTCGCGATTGATTTTATTCGATCTATACAGCCAGAATTTCAAATTGACCAAAAATTGTCAAATGCAATGTTTCATTCAATTCACATCTATGCGAACTTTTCAAGATTTTGGGAAATTATTTCTTCGCAAAATTCTACGAGATGTCAACTCAAAGCCACAATTTTACCGAAAAAAATATCCCGGATAAAAATATGACTCGTTCCGTGATGTATTCTTGAAAGAAAAAAAAGAACGAATCGAGATGCTTCTTGTCTGAATATGTGGGATTTCGATCCCATAAAAATGGGTGCACATTTACTTCGAATAACTCTCGAAACGTGTACAATAATATTGGGATGTTGAATAAGTTCTCACTGTTATTTCGTAAAAATTAATGATTTATTTTTTTTTAAGGCGTTACCCCCACTTGTACCGCAAAAAAGGCCTTTTTCATGAATTTTTTTAAAGAAAACTACAAAACTTTTTTAATCGATCAATATACCATCTTAAAGAACACATCTTGAAGAACTTTCAGTAATTTTTTTATTGAAAAATATTACATTGTTTAGTGGCAAATGGCCGTCAATGAAATAATGTTTTTATATACACGGTTTGCGGTGACCAGCATTGCGGCGAAGTGGATCATCTGAAAAAAAAATGCGGATGGATTTAGTCAAATATAAGTATAAAGTAGTCTTTAATCGAAGGATTTTAAAAAATATTCATTTTCCACAAAATGGCGGACAGTCAAAGTTAATGGTTCGATTTTAACGAAAAAAAAATCGAACGATTAAAGGCTACATTTTTATGTATTAAATAAGCCTGCAAAATTTCAAGAAGATCGGTTCATCAGTGTTCGAGTAATCTTGGTCACCGAGTTCAGAAATGCCATATTGAGAAAAACGCGTTTAAAGTTTCAATTTCCGGTCGTTTACACAACGGATTCTTCTCTTTCAACGCTCATATCTCAGTCAATTTTGTTCGGATCGACTTGAAATTTTCAGGACATATTCTCAGATACTTATACTTAAAAAAAGTGCAATAAAAAAAAATCGATTTTTTCAAAATCGCAAGTGGGGGTAACCCCTTAATTTGAAAAAGAACATGTCACTGAAAGTATTGTCTCGCGTCTTCATGAAGTATAAGTCGATCAATCAAATCGAGTTTTATTAGCACAACTATTTTAACAAGTTTTTTTTTTACAAAATGCTATTTTTTCTCTTACAACTACCTTAAGACCTTAGGCCACCCTAGAGGCCGAAAAAATAGGCTTTTTGGAGTTTTTTTTTCAGAAAAACTACTAAATAAATGGAGATTACAAAAAAGGGCGTTTATCATATATACCAGTGACTGTATACAATAATTTTGTTGAAGCGATTAATTTCAAAATGGCGGCTGTGCAGCGTTTATCTCAAAACTTCATTTTTTAAGTTGGCCGGAAACATAACTCAGACAATTTTCAACCGATTCACTTGGAATGTTGAATATATCTTGAAAAATACATTGTCTATGTAAGTACGTAGGATTTCTTTTTTATATTGCATAGTTTATTTGTTATTAACAACTATCTGACGATTTTTTAGGCAAATTTTTCAATTTCTAAAAATGCAGTCTTGAGATAAACGCTGCACAGCCGCCATTTCTAAATGAAACGCCTCAAAAAAAATGTTTGTATACAGTCACTGATATGTATGATAAACACCCTTTTTTGTAATCTCAACTTATTCTGTAGTTTTTCTGAGAAAAAAAATCCCTTTTCTTTTGTTAGTTTCTTAGTTCATGCTCCCCTCCATCTCTTTCTCCTCCCCCTTCCTCCTCGCACATCTTTCTACACACTTCCTGTATTTCCCTAAAGCAGAGGGTAGGGGTTTCAGTGTGAGAAAAAACATTTTTTTGCAAATTTTTTTCATCTATATGGATGGAGTAATTTTATTGAAACCTTTTGTACATTGTTAAGTGTCATTTCAAGAACATTCTGTGAAATTTGTACCCGAAAATATGAACAAAGAAGCCGGTGACAAAGCTTTTCCAAGAACCCCTTTGGAAAAACACGATTTGCGATGTTCACTGTATCTCAGAAATTATCTGAAATCAAGTACCATTAAAATTTAGTCAAAGTATCATCAAATCCTCCTCCCAACGGTCTTTGATAATTTTTTTTTTCATTTCCAAATTTTTGGTGTTCATGTAAAGTGAAAAGTGCCATTTTTCACGAAAAATTCCGCCATTTTGGGGGTGGAAAAACCCCTCAATGTAAAAAAAAATCTCAAACTAACCGTTGGGGGGAGGTATTTTGTATGTAGAAAGTGTGTACCAAGTTTGAAAAAAATCGGTCATGTAGTTTTCAAATGGCAGTGAACACGGACTTTGAAAGAAGTGGTTTCGAGAAAAACGCGGCACCGGCTTGTTTGTGAATATTTTCGCGTACAAATTTCACGGAATGTTCTTGAAAAGACACTTAACAATGTACAATGTAAGGTGTCAAGAAATTTTCTCCATTCATATAGATGAAAAAAAATCTCAAAAAAGTGTTTTTTTTTCACGCTGAAACCTCTACCCTCCCCTAAAATACTCGCATATCCCTATTTGTACCTTCCCTCCCAACATATTTATAATTTCTCCCTTTATCGCCACATTATCCGTTCCTTGCACCCACTGCATTTTTTCTTGCTTTCTCCGTTACTAACTCCCAGCCTTTTTCACAGATTAAGGAGTCTTCTCAATTCAGACGCTAAAAAAAGCTATTTTCCTGAATTTTTTTGATCGGTTTATATTATTGATATTGATATCGAAGTTGTTACACTTAATAAATACACTTTCAAAATACATTTTTTTTAAATTAATTAATTTACGTCACTTCACGGAAAAAAAGAAATAGTACAAAATACAGGGGCTTCACAGTTCGCATTGGACTCGAGCGATTGCACAGCGATATTACCTGAAACACAGTGCTCAAAATACAGTGTGCTCAAAGTAAATTATTACAGCTCCTATACTGTCCTCTTTGGACTCGAACCGCTCTACTGTATCTTTTACTGGAACACACAGTCCAAAATACAGTGTAGTCAAAAGTACATTTTGACAGTTCAACACTGTAATATAAATGTAACAAAACTTGTAATTTGACAGTTGGTTAATCTGTATTATGTACACTGAATGCGCCAGTTATATCGACAGAGTTTATGTAGGGGTTTTAACAGTGGAGTCCTCTGTTCTAGAAACTGGTTAGCAACAGATATAGTTTCAGTTTTGAACCGTTGCTTTTTACAGTATGAACACGGGAAACGTTCTTGTTTTAACCTGTAATTCAAACTTCATGAACCCCGAAATTTAATAGTGCCACAACTCGTATATTATACAAAATTAGGGGTAAAAATAACATTAGATAGCGCTGAAAGAACAATTGAAGCACTGAAAGAACTGCCAGTCCTTTGTGTCCTGGTCGCGCCACGCTCGAGACAAGTCCTAACCAGTGAATACCGTTCACAACGTCACACTGTAAATTTGATTATGAAAATTAAGTAAAAAAATTCGGCGAAACCTTTGCTTACAATGTATATATATCAAGAATATAATAAAGTGAATGAGCACACAAAAAAAGTTTATCCATAAAAGAAGTTTGAGAAAAATGAGTAGAAAATATTACAAAATCAGTCACATACACAGGAACGTACCTTTTTGTAAATAATTCTCTCTTTTTTATAATTTCTTGAATTATGTCGCACAAATTTCAACGTTCGCATCCTATAGACCACGCACTACTAACTGGCAATCCTTTGTGTCCTGGCCACGTGCCTCACCCCACGCGCGAGACAAGATCTAATTAGACAAGAACGTACCTTTTTTTAAAAATTCTCTCTTTCTTTATAATTTCTTGAATTTTGTCGCACAAATTTCGATGTCCGCGTCCCATCAACCACGCACTAATAACTGGCAATCCTCTGTGTCCTGGCCTCGTGCCTCATGTGCAGACAGTATAAAAAACAGTGATCTCATGTAAATTTTACAGTTGAATATTTTTACTGAAGACACTGATGTATTCACAATACCGAACTGTAAATAAGCCAGTGTAAATGTAAAAATCTCAGTGTGTACAGGAAAATTAGTCATTTTTGTAGGACAGGATTTACATTACTCTGTTTTGCTGTAAAATGAAGTATGGCACCCTGTTTTTCATGCGGTTTATATTGTGATTTTCGCTGTTTTTTTTTTTCCGTGTTTATAGACGAAAATGGTTGGTCCGCGCTGTTGATAAAATCTCGGAGATATATCATCCGAAACAAAAAAATCAAACGGTTTTAGATTCAGTATGTTAGTGGCTATAACGCATTTCGGCGATTTTTGATATATGCAAAAACAACAAAATGGTGGACATTTTTCGAAAAAACAAAAAAACGTGTATTTTTCACCGTTTGTGGCAAAAAAAAAGTAAACATCAATTTTTTTAATCCTTGATATGCGCTATAGCTCCAGTTGTAAAGAATATGTGATTAAAATTTCATGAGGATCGGTTCAGTAGTTTCGAAGATTTTATCAACATGCCGTCGAAAAACGTTGTTTCGGGAAAAACGCGTTAAAAGTTTGTTTGGGTTACATAAATTCATAATTTTTTTTTTAATGCATTTCGAAAGTGTATTTATTGAGCGTAACAACTTTTATATTAATATCTATAATATGAACCTATCAAAATAATTCATGAAAATAGCCTTTTTCAGCGTCTAAAGTGAGAACACCCGTTAAAAGGTGCTCCAGCTTCTCATTCTCTTCTTTACAAATCCTGCACCTCCAACCCCCCCCCCCTTCTTTCCTACCCTTCCTATGTAACAGCATTTTAATCTCGCCCACATTCCCTTATCCCTTCCCTTTACTCTCTCTCATGAAGTATAAGTCTTCACGAAATAATGCCTCCAATACTTCGTCTTCAATCCTTTTCGGTGCGGGAGGACGTTCCTCACCTTCAACATCAAGAGCCTTGCTTTTGAAGCGTCTAAACAAATCTCTGCACGTTGTTTCCGACAGAGCATGATCGCCGTTAGTCTCAACAACAAGTCCGTGTGCTCGAGCTGCGGATTTTTTTCAACAAAGCAGTGCAGTAAAATCCCCCGCATATACTCTTTTTTGCCACGAAACTTGACATGTTTACCACTGTGAAAAAAAAAGTTGTTTACACTTTGGCGAAATGGGATACAATGAATTTCAAGGTTGCTTGTAGTACTTCTTTATAGATTCGTTGCCATCTTGAACTACACCACGGTCTTATAAACAGGTCTGGGCACTCCCATATTTACTTTGCATAGGCCGTCGTGTGAGTAAAAGGGAGGCGATTCAAGTTCCGAAACGGGCCACACTATTTGGAGCGCTAGTATCGGAGCGGCCGATTGTGGGACAGAGAGCGATATACTAGCGCATGCGTGCTGTCTTCACGGTTGTAATAAGAATACATCCTCTACATAATTACATATAGCATTTATCATAGAAACTTACTTGTGCGATAATTTGTCCATCTCCGTATTTATGGATGAAGTGGCGCACAATGTCGGATTGATTAAAATGCTTCTCGCATATTTTGTGCGTTGTTTTTAATTCATTTATGAGTGGCGATACTGCCTTCACCCATTCTGCACGCAATATAGGATCTTTCAGGCATTGCAAAATTTTGACTTCAATTATCAATTCACTTGAATTATCGGCTCACTTCAATAAAATACACTTCAAATAAAATAAACATTTCCACTTCTGTTGGCCGTCGGTATACGGTGTGGTATGGTGGCGACGAGGTTATACACAATATACTCGCAAACACAACAACACTAGTATATATAAGCAAATCGGCTGCTCCGACGCTAGCGACGTGGCGGAATTTGGAACTAAATTGGCCTGACTTAGCGTCACACGATTTTAGCCTCTGTGCCCAGACCACGGTCTTACATACAGGTCTTGCAACGAAGCTAAATTTTCGTGGTGGGGGTAGGCACTCTTATATGTTTTAGTTTTCGATTCACTAGGCGCCGCTACGCGTCGCTACTAGCAAGGGGAAGTAGTTTCTCCCTTACCTCTTACCGGCGAATGGGCCAAAGGTGTTTACGTCACGCAGCCAACGGCGCATGCGTTGCGGTCAGGAGGGAAAAGGACACAAGAGCTATTTCTCTCTTCGTCGCACCACTACTTCCCCTTGCCGTCACGCACCAAGCGGCAGAAATCGGAATAAAAAGCAAAACATCTAAAGGTGCCTACCCCCACTACCGCCGTTGTCAGACCTGTATGTAAGACCGTGGCCCAGACCTGTTTATAAGACCGTGAACTACACGCACGCAGTTTTGGTAACGCCATCTGTCGGAAAACTGCGGGAACTTATTCAACGACCGGATACTTTTCTAAGATAATATTCTGAATCAATTGTGTAGCAATGGCTGCACGGAGAAAAATACGGCCTCAAATTCTAACACTGGTTGCCAGAATTCTAATATTCAGTGCTAGAAAAGTATAGCAGTTTACTGTCAGTTCGGTATTCTAAGACTTGTTGTCATAGAAGTGTAAAAATGATTCTCACACCGTATAGTAAAAATGATACGTGCATATTACATTTAAAACTATTCTCGCATAGGCGCGAGTCCTTATATGCTGTATAGTAAAAATAATGCATGTAATCATCCACAAATAGTAAAAATCCACAAATAATTTTGAAAAATCGAGTTAATTTATTGAAAAATATTCACCGAGTGTCGACATTTTTTAAAAATTTCTGACGTTTTTTTTCGTTGATTACCATTTTTTAATATTTTTCCATTCCAATGGCTGTATCTTTGGCAGGATTTGACGTATTTACATTCGTAAAAAACGAAAATGTGGGTCTTTTTCTAGCCTTCCAGAAAAAAATTGATTTAGATTTTATTGAGCAAATCGAATGTCCGTTTCAGGGCAAAATATTCAAAAATATTTTTTTTCTCAAGGAAAGACACTAGTTATTTTATTTTTAAGAATTTCTCCGAATTGTGAATACGAAAAACAGATTTTAGGTATTTTTTTATATTACGTGGTTCCTAAACACCGTGAAGTAACAGCTATTTTTATTTAAAAAATTTTTTTTTATTAATATTCGATTGAAGAGTGTGGAGCACTCGCTGTATGTTTACCAGGATTTTGAAATCCAATACATATGTCATCTGTATTGGAGCCTTGGAGTGCTCCACGCTCTTCAATCGAATATTAATAGAAAAAAAAAATTTTTATAATAAAAATAGCTGTTACTTCATGGTGTTTAGGAATCCCATAATATAAAAAATACCAAAAATCCGTTTTTCGTATTGACAATTTGAGGAAATTTAAAAAAATAAAGTAACAAGTGTCTTTCCGTGAGAAAAAAAATATTTTCGCATATTTTGCCCTGAAATGGACGTTCGATTTGCTCAATAAAATCTACATTAATTTTTTTCTGGAAAGCTAGAAAAAGACGCATATTTTCATTTTTTACGCATGTAAATACGTCAAATCCTGCCAAAGATACAGCCATTTGAATGGAAAAATGTTAAAAAATGGTAATCAACGAGAAAAAACGTCAGAAATTTTTCAATTTTCACAATTTTCTTACCCTCGGTGAATATTTTTCAATCAAGTAACTCGATTTTTCAAAATTATTTGTGGATTTTTTTTTACTGGCTCAAGTGACGTGGGATGCCTCATTTTCATATGGATTTTACTATACGTATAGCGTGACTCTTTATACCGTACTTTGTGTAGAATTCTGGAAACTAATTGTTCCAATCACGTGGGCAAAATATTTTTTGCATACTACAAAAAATCACAATATGCCGAATAAAATGTATTATTTGTATCAGTTTACGTGCCATATCGTAGGTTAAAAATTAAATTTCGTCTTTATTACTCTACCATAATTACAATTTTTATCTTCAATTCAATACTTTTTAATATTTAATAATATTTTTTCAGAAGCATAGTATTATTTCTAAACTTCGAGGCCCCTGTTTTCTTCGCGTGTACAATACTTTGGTAGCGAGTTTGATGATAAAAAAAAATTACAGATTGTACTGGCCCCTGTTCATTATCGTGGGTCTGTTACTACCGGTGAACGCACCTGCGGAATACTGGGGCGAATCTCTCGTCAACACTATCTTTGCACTTGGATTTTTCCGCCTCGCCGTGACGACCCATCTGGCCTGGCTCATCAACAGCGCCATGTTAATATGGGGCCTCAAGCCCGGAGACAAGTTAATACCAATATTCGATACGATCGATTTGCTATTTACCCTCTTTTTCCGTATGCCCAAGAGTCACGGCACAGTGAGAATTGACAATGACGGTCTGCACACTCGTTGATCTATATTATTTGTAGAAAAATCGTAGGACACGGCAAAAGCCGGTACTACTTTGCAATAAATCGTTAAATTGTGAATGTTCCAAATGGTCGATTGATTCAAGCTCTTTTGGGGGCCGGGTTGAAATTCCGAACTTTGAATGATCAGAACGCTCAAAACTCCGAAAGAATTTTACCCGAAATACCAAAACTCCGAAAATCTGAACACCGTCAAAATAATTCGGCTATGGAAGTTTTAAAAGTTTCAAAATTTTCAATAAATCGTCGAATTATTTCAAGAATTTTTTATTTATTAAGAAGTGATTTTACGTCAATTTTGAAATTTGCCTAGACAATGTTATAATTTCTACTTCATTTACAGTCAACTGTGTAGACTTTCGCTGGCATAATCTTGACGAAGCTTGTAATTTCGGAACGTTAAAATTAGGAATTTTAACGAAAGTCTACACAGTTGACTGTAAATGATGTAGAACGTATAACATTGTATAGAGAAATTTCAAAATTGGCGCAAAATCACTTCTAAAAAAAAAATTCTTGCAATAATTCGTCGATTCATGGAAAATTGTGAAACTTTTTGGTTTTTTTTTCTTTAGAAAAACTACAAGATAAATCGAGATTACAAAAAGGGTATACTGTACACTGTATACAATAATTTTTTTGAAGCGATTAATTCCAAAATGGCGGCTGTGCAGCGTTTATCTCAAAACTGCATTTTTTAAGTTGGCCGGAAACATAACCCGAGTAAAAATCATTGCATATACTTAGATACAATTATATAAAAATGATATACAATCATATATATTTATATATAGGTTTACATATACTTGCATATAACTCTATACGTTCGTGTATATAATCTCATCTAAATGTACTTCCATCAAATTTGATTTGATAAAATTATACATAGTTCTGTATATAATGATATATAGAGATACTATTTTTATAGGAAGTTTATATAATTAGATATATCATATACAGTCATGTATAAGTCAATATAGGGTTATATATAATTATATACATACGTGAAAATTTTATTTACGGTATATAAAATTGTATATGACTGTATACGAGTACTTTTATTTTCTTTTGAAATACATATAATTGTATATATCTTTATATGGCTTCATATACGATTAGATATAGAAAAAGTTTTCTTTGGTTTTACTCGCGTATGGAAGCGGGTAAATGAAAAGATTCTTTATTAAAAGTTAACAAATTATGTATTGATGCAATATATTTTCCCAAATTTGATTACAATTATTGGGTTTCTTACAGAGATGATTTCCAATTCTGATCAGTTGATCAATATTAGTTTTTTCTTGATATTTTACTAACAAAATGTCATCGCTTTTTTCGACTGGTATCCCGAGTAAGAATGAATATATGTAAACATATATAATTGTATATTAATTGATCATATACAATTGTATAGGGGCCGTCCATAAATTACGTCGTTTTAAAATAGGGGGGGGGGGGGTTCGTCTGCGGATGACGGTAAATGATGGATGGGGGGGGGGGGCGTTTCGAAATTGACGTCATTCTTGTGATACCAGTTACTTCAAAATGTACAATAGTATATTGGACAACTAGAGTGGTTTCCCCGCATGAGTGATGAAAAATATTTTGCAAGTACCTAATGGTATTAATTATTGAACTCATTATTTATTTATTTATTACATAAGGTTTGTCTACATTATATTCGAGAACTTCAAATAACAGCGCACCTATGAAAATAGTTCGATCGAGCCAAAATGAATATGGGGAGGATACGGAGATATTACCCGTGATCCAGGATTTGCAAGAATGGGTGAAAACTCCGTGGGAGCTATCCAAAGAAAACTAAAGAATAGAGAAGAATAATATTATTATATTAATGAAAATGGCCTAAGTACAAAATAATAAAAGATGATTCTATAACAAAATGTGGGAGCTATCCAAAGAAAACTAAAGAATAGGGAAGAATAATATTATTATATTAATAAACATTGCCAAAATACAAAATAATAGAAGATGATTCTATAACAAAATGTTTTAATGTTACCCAATTTTTCTCAAATCCGTTAATGTTTTAATTTTGCCAAACTGGTAATGACGTCAATTTTGCGAGAGGGGGGAGGGGGTCATTAGGAAATGACGGTAGGATGATTGTAGGGGGGGGGGGGTCAAAAATCAGCAAACATCGATGACGTAATATATGGACGGCCCCATATACTAATATACAGTTATGTACGATAGTATATGAATATATATATTCATATACTATCGTACATAACTGTATACGTTTATATACAAATATATAAAATTCTATCGGGCCAATTTTTGTATACAATTGTATAATGCAATAACAAATTAACTATGCAATATATAAAAAAAAATCGTACGTACTTCCATGGACAATGTATTTCTCCAGATATATTCGACATTTCAAGTGAATCGGTTGAAAATTGTCTGAGTTCCCGAATAAAAATGAATATATATATATAAACATATATAATTGTATATTAATTGATCATGTACAATTGTATACAAAAATTGGCCCGACAGAATTTTATATATTTGTATATAAACGTATACAATTGTATATACTAATGTACAGTTATGTACGATAGTATATGACTATATATGTATATACTGCATACTGGTATAAGCAATTATATACGTTTATATACAGGGTGTCCCATTTTAATCTTACACCTGAATTTTCTCGAAAAATATTGCTCGGACGAAATATTGTGTGGAACAAAACTTCTAGGGATTGAAAAGGGGACGTTTGAAAAAAATTTATTTGAGGAGCCAAAATTCAAAATGGCGGCGTTACAAAGGCTGACATGTTTTTTTCAAACGGAAACATAACTTTTTTTTATTGCCAAAAAATTTGTCAGCTGAAAACTAAAAACTTTTGTTGAAAACATTTTTTGATAAAGTTCATAGTTTTCAAGTGAGAACATCATTTTCAATTATTTCAGATGTATCCAGGATTTGTGTGTGTGTGTGTGTGTGGTTTTCTACCCATCGTGATCGAAGTTCGTCAAGGATTTAAAGAAACACGTTTTTGGGCCTGAAAATGGCACAAACGCTATTAAAATGGAAAAAAACTATTTTTCATCGATTTTCCTCCAAAATTTTCTCATGAAATATCGTCCAAATTTGAAAACAAAAAAAAAACAAAAATTTTCAACAAAAAAATTTGATTCTTTTTTTGTTCAAGTGGTCATACATTCGAAAATACAACATTGAGCGGCTTGCCGTGAGACATTTAGTCCATTTAGAGATGTTCTCACTTGAAAACTATGAACTTTATCAAAAAAAATGTTCAACAAAAGTTTTTAGTTTTCAGCTGACAAATTTTTTGGCAATAAAAAAAAGTTATGTTTCCGTTTGAAAAAAACATGTCAGCCTTTGTAACGCCGCCATTTTGAATTTTGGCTCCTCAAATAAATTTTTTTCAAACGTCCCCCTTCAATCCCTAGAAGTTTTGTTCCACACAATAGTTCGTCCGAGCGATATTTTTCGAGAAAATTCAGGTGTAAGATTAAGATGGGACACCCTGTATAAATATATAAAATACTATCGGGCCAATTTTCGTATACAATTGTATATAATCAATTAATATACAATTATACATGTTTATATATATATATTCATTTTTACTCGAGAACTCAGACAATTTTCAACCGATTCACTTGAAATGTTGAATATATCTTGAAAAATACAATGTCTATGGAAGTACGTAGGATTTTTTTTTTTGTATTGCATAGTTCATTTGTTATGAACAATTATCTGACGATTTTTTAGGCAAATTTTTGGAAATCGAAAAATTTCTTCAGATAAATGTCAATAACAAATTAACTATACAATATAAAAAAAAAATCCTACGTACTTCCATAGACGATGTATTTTTCAAGATATATTCAACATTTCAAGTGAATCGGTTGAATATTGTCTGAGTTATGTTTCCGGCCAATTAAAAAAATCCAGTTTTGAGATAAACGCTGCACAGCCGCCATTTTGAAATTAATCGCTTCAACAAAATTATTGTATACGGTCACTGATATGTATGATAAACACCCTTTTGCGTAATCTTAATTTATTTTGTAGTTTTACTAAAAAAAATTCCCCAAATAGCCTATTTTTTCGGCCTTCAGAGTGGCCTAACCCCTTAAAAAAAAATTCTTGAAACAATTAGTCGATTTATTGAAAATTTCGAAACTTTCGAAACTTCCATAGCCGAATTATCTTGACGGTGTTAAGATTTTCGGAGTTTTGGTTTTTCGTGTTAAATTCTTTCGGAGTTTCGAGCGAAACATTAAAACTCGGAATTTTAAACCGTCGGAGCATTCAAAGTTCGGAATTTCAAACCGGGCCCCCTCATTCGCCCGCTCCTGGGGAATGAAAAAGTCGTAGAAGGCGATTTCTCATTCGCTATCCGCGGCCCAATCACGTTTTAACGCCAGAGGGCACTACGTCCGCTAACCTCCGATCTGGTTTTAAATTTCAAATTTTTTCCAAATTCACTTGATCGCTCCTTGCAGATTTCCGGCTGACGACAACAGTGTCTTCATAGTTACAAAATCGTACTGGCCGAATTACCACTATCTGGTCAGCTGGGATTACAAGAGCGGTGAATATGGCTCGTACGACGCCGGATGCGCGACCTCCGTTCTGAATTTTTTGTCGAGTCTCGGCTCCGTGTCGTTGCTGAAAACAGCGTCGAGCGATTCCATCAGAGATTCGTTGCATCGTCTGGCAACTTCCAAGAACGTTTCCGTCGAACAGGCACTCGAGGAGGTTAAAAAAGTAGCCGAAAAGGAAGCCGCTAAAGTAAAACTCTCTTATTCGCATTAGGACGGTGTATGTTGCATTTCTATTCGTTTTGTTTTTCTTCTTTCTTCGACATACTCGTCACATCGCGAAAACACAAGTCATCGCCGTCCATTGTATCGCGCCTTTCACAATTAGAATAAACGTCTAATGAAACATTTACCGGTTTTTCTTCTATTCGTCGTAATGCCCTTTTTTATTATTCTCGTCGAGCATGTTGGATAACAACTCTGCGGCCATCGAATTTTCGAGAAGTCGTTTAGAATGAGCAATTATGCAGATAAGCTCGAGCTTGTGAGACAAAGGCTGCCTCGTTCGGTGCTTGCTTGCGCCGTATATATTTTTTTACATTGTGGAACTTGGCGGGATGTACATTTGCAACGATCAAAATATCGATTTTTTAATCTTTAAACGATAGAATTATACATGAGGCATTCCACGTCAATTCAGCCATTAAAAAAAATCCACAAATAATTTTGAAAAATCGAGTTACTTTATTGAAAAATATTCAACGAGTTTCGACTTTTTTTTTTTAATTTCTGACGTTTTTTTCTCGTTGATTACCATTTTTTAATATTTTTCCATTCAAATGGCTGTATCTTTGGCAGGATTTGACGTATTTACATTCGTAAAAAACGAAAATGTGCGTCTTTTTCTAGCCTTCCAGAAAAAAATTAATTTCGATTTTATTGAGCAAGTCGAACGTCCGTTTAAGGGCAAAATATGCAAAAATATTTTTTTTCTCAAGGAAAAACACTCGTCATTTTATTTTTAAGAATTTTCCCGAATTGTCAATACGAAAATCGGATTTTTGGTATTTTTTATATTATGGGATTACTAAACAATGTGAAGTAACAGCCATTTTTATTTAAAACATTTTTTTATTAATATTCGAAGATCAATATTAATATTTGAAGAGTGTGGAGTACTCGCTGTATGTTTACTAGGTTTTTGAAGTACATATGACATATATGTTGTATGTATTGGAGCCTTGGAGTGCTCCACACTCTTCAATCGAATATTAATAAAAAATAAAAAATAAAATTCAATGAAAATAGCTGTTACTTCACGGTGTTTCGGAATCCCATCATATAAAAAATACCAAAAATCCGTTTTTCGTATTCACAATTTAGGGAAATTAAAAAAAAAAAAATAACGCGTGCCTTTCCTTGAGAAAAAAAAATATTTTTGCATATTTTGCCCTGAAACGGACGTTCGACTTGCTCAATGAAATATAAATTAATTTTTTTCCGGAAGACTATAAAAAGACGCACATTTTCGTTTTTTACGAATGTAAATACGTCAAACCCTGCCAAAGATACAGCCATTTGAATGGAAAAAAATTAAAAAATGGTAATCAACGAGAACCCGTGCAGAAATTTTGGCAGGGATACAGCTGGATTCTGACTTATATCCCGGGCTCCCAGTCGGGATCTAGTCCGATATCGGATCAGATTCGAAGAATGTAAGATCCGTAAACTGGATTCCATTAGGGATCCAGAACCGGATCCTTTAATGACTCTAAATAGATTCCCCATGGAATCATTGAGGAATCTGGGAAGGATCACGGGTGAATACAGGCTGAAATACAATGTCAAAAATGGAATTATGACATGTTAAATTTATTATAAAAATAAATAACATTTATAAAGTTTTGGTGCATCAAACTATCAATAAAAAAAAATTTGTCCAAAGATTCAAATGGCAGATCGCGCTCATCGCGAGACTTTGATGTGAATTAAAAAAAATTCACATCAAAATCTGTGAATGCAAATGTACTGACAAGAAATTATAAATACAAAAAAATTCACAAAATTAGTTGTGAATTTTTTCGTATTTAAGACAAATTAAAATCAAATTCAAAATGATTAGATTAAAATTTGCGCCAAAAGTGAGTTCGTACGTATTTTGAGAGAAAACATTGCCTCGAGGCAAAGAAATTTTTGCACATAACTTTTTGTGCGAACATTTCTTTGCCTCAACACAATGTTTTCTCTCAAAATACGTTTACACTTGTGGTGTAAATTTTAATATAACTGTCGTGAATTCGATTTTTATTTTCTTCAACTTGAGGAAATTCACAACTCATTTTGTGATTTTTTTCATATTTATAATGTAATATTTGAAACTCACAACTTTTTTTGCAAAAATTTCTTTGCCTCGACGAAATGTTTTCTCTCGAAATACGTAAGAACTCACGGTTGGTGTAAATTTTAATCTAATCATTGTGAATTTGATTTTAATTTGTCTTCAATACATGTTTATACCCACCGACATGTCGGTGGGTATAAACAGAGACTTATTCCCCAAAACCGGTATCCCGGTTAGAATCCAACTTGCATCAGTATCGGAATATGTACGACGACGATGGCATAATTTTGAAAATTTTGGCATCACGTGTATTTTCGGTATTACTATGTAATTCCTATCTATAGATAGGAATTTTATAGATAGGAATCTATAGACAGAAATTCCTATCTATAGATAGGAATTCCATAGTAATACAGAAAATACACGTGACGCCAAAATTTTTTAAATGATGCCATAGTCGTCGTACATATGCCGATACTGATGCAAGTTGGATTCTAACCGGGATCCGGTTTTGGGGAATCCATGACAAATCCTGATCGGGATTTGATCGGACATAGGGTATCCCGGTCAAAATTTCTGCACGGGAAGACGTCAGAATTTTTTTTTAATTTCGACACTCGGTGAATATTGTTCAATAAAGTAACTCGATTTTTCAAAAGGATTCGTGGATTATTTTTACTGGCTGAAGTGACGTGGAATGCCTCATATGTAGAATATTTTTCCGAAGTTTCAAAGCGAAATTCCTGAAACTTCAAACGTTACGGCTCGTCAACGCTGTGCCTCACCGCTCGGATTCGGAGCGGGCGTGAACTTCAAACGCGTTTTTCTCAAAAATGCATTAACGAAATTGGCGTGCAGGATTACTCCAAAACTATTAAGGAGTTAGGCTACTCTACTTTTTTCACCTAAACTACAAAATAAATCGAGATTACAAAAAGGGTGTTTATCATATATATCAGTGACTATATACAATATTTTTTTTTAAGAAATTAATTTCGAAATGCAGGCTGTGCAGCGTTTATCTCAAAACTGCATAGTTCATTAGTTATTAACAATTATTCGACGAAATTTTTCACTTTCCAAAAATTTGCCTAAAAAATCGTCAGATAATTGTAATTGCAATGTAAAAAAAAATCCTACGTACTTCCATAGACAATGTATTTTTCAAGATATATTCAACATTTCAAGTGAATCGGTTGAAAATTGTCTGAATTATGCTTCCGACCAACATAAAAAATGCAGTTTAGAGATAAACGCTGCACAGCCACCATTCTGACATCAATCGCTTCAAAAAATTTATTATTGTTTACAGGCACTGATATGCATGATAAACACCCTTTTTTGTAATGACGATTTATTTTGTAGATTTGCTGAAAAAAAATCTTCAAAAAGCCTATTTTTCCTATTTTTTATTCGCCTATTTGCATTTTAAAAAAACCGCCCGAGCGTACTTACGATGACAGTTGGACTGTAAATAACCGGTTTTTGCTGGACTTGATTCACTAAACCCGAACCTACCGCCTCCAAAGATATTTAGTCATACTTCTATAGGGTGTCTCATAATGACCTGACATTTATTTATTTATTAATAAAACGTATTATTCATTTGAAAAGTACGAATATTTTTCTTTTCTTTGATTCACTAAATATATAAATAATCGTCTCCGTAAAATTTCAGGGTTTGTTATCGACCTAATTACAGAGAAAAAAAAATATTAAAATTGCGTATCTTGCGAGGGCATTCCGAGACGACACGCAAAAACCCAATTTCCGGTTGGTACAAAAGTGTATATAACAGTGGGAATCCGTCAGATTCTTAAAAATAATCAGATTTACATACTTAACACTTGTAGTAATCCAATGCTCTTGGAAAAAAATTACGCTTATTGACCTAATTTTTATGTAATATCACGTTTAATTTGAACTTCCGGTATGGGATACATTACCAATTGCTATGATAAAGAGACGTGACAGCAAGGCAACAGAACATGCGAAACGGTCGCCGCCATAATGGATTTCGACGTGTCGTCATTGACATAATAAACAAAGAAAGCGATAGACGTATTACTCTCTAACCTGTGAAAGAAAGCGTCAACAATTATATATTCTCGTTTGTCATGGATAATTGCGAATTGTCAAATAGTTATCTGTACTGGCGTAAAGCCACGGTAGAATTTTAAAAAAATCCATTTTTTTTCGCTAACAAGGGGACAGTACGGCAGTCGGATTTTTGTTATTTTTCGTACTCATGGTACGTGAAGTTCAGAGCTCGAATATTAATATCCAAAAGCAGTTCGACGCCATATTCAGAAATTTTCGAGAAAATTGACTTTGAAGTTTTCGAGCGCACGCTTATCCCACAAAGATGCAACGATATTCGAACCGGGCTCGTGGCGTACCCGGTAGCGCTCGAGTCTAGTAATCGCGGGGTCGCTGGTTCGAGTCTCACTTCGAAATTTTTTTTTTTTTTTTTTTTTTTTTTCATTTTTTTTTTAATTCGCATACCTCCGTCATTTAAATATCCCGATAAATTTTTGTTGTATATAATCACATATTATTATATATAATTAATATAATATATCTATAAATGTTTATATATGGACAAAATCCATATATAGTTATTTATGTACAAAATTCATTATAGTTATACATAATTATATATTTTCTCATATATGATCATATATTATTTATATATAACAATAGGTGATTATTTATAAAAAAATATCATCATCAGTTGTCTTCTCCGGTCTTCAATAACATGATCAGATATGCGTGGTTTGCTTCGAAACTTTGCGATCAAAGAGAAATCTTCATGAACGTGAATGAAGTTTGTTTTCCGATCGATGTATTGAAAAAAAATTGCGAATGTAACAATACAGCGTTTGTACGGTGTGCGAGATGCCGTTAAAATTACTGTTTTCCTTGTTTTTACGATGGTTATCACTCTGGCTCGTGTAACATTACACCCGATGTATAAAACAAACGAATACAGACCGAATAATAAAGTATTCAATTCCTTGCCCGACGTTTTTCATTTTCATCCTAAAAATGTTGTTGGTTATAAATATTGATACTTGAAAATGTATGTTTATAATCAAGAGATAATTAAAAATATGACTTGCGTTTTTTCATTTAAAAAACAATTTCGAAGTGAGACTCGAACCAGCGACCCCGCGATTACTAGACTCGAGCGCTACCGGGTACGCCACGAGCCCGGTTCGAATATCGTTGCATCTTTGTGGGATAAGAGTGCGCTCGAAAACTTCAAAGTCAATTTTCTCGAAAATTTCTGAATATGGCGTCGAACTACTTTGGGATATTAATATTCGAGCTCTGAACTTCGCGTACCATGAGTACGAAAAATTACAAAAATCCGACTGCCGTACTGTCCCTTTGTAAAACGGTGCTTTATCGTCATAAGAATAAGTTACCGTTCGATTTATAGCAAGAATTTTTTTTTCACCGACTTTGAGCGTATAACGCAAGCCCACCTCTGTTTCCAAAGAGTACCTAAAACTTTAAGGCAATAGGCCACAGTAATGGGTAAAAAATCATGTGCGATTTTAACAATTTTTTTTCGCATGAAAAAGTGATTCACTGACAAAATTAATTACACATCTATTTAGTAAGCTGTTAGAATTCTTTTTCGATGTACAAAATGGCCGAGCACTAATATTTTCTTTTGTTATCTTTTTTAGGCGCTCCGCGCCGTGACATTTAGCATCCACAATTTTTTACCTAGAACGAAAAACAAAAATTCTCGTCAATCTACATTAGAATACCAAGAGAAGTACGTACGGAATTGAAAAAAATATTATTTTATTCATAAATTGCGTAAAAAAAACACTTTTTTACCAATTTTTTTCATCTATATGGATAGAGTAAATTTATTGAAACCTTTTGTACATTGTTAAGGAGGGAGGTCTAGTTAGAATTTTCAAAAAATCAATTTTTTTTTCTTCATTTTCTAAAAGTATAATATCTTACGAGTATTTTCCGACTAATTGAATGTAAATCAGACCATTATTCGCCGAAATACATAACTTTGAAGGACGCCGTGTTTGAGCCATATAAAGTAAACTCAAAACTTTAAACTCGTTTTTCTCAAAACCATGTTTTCGAAGTCGGTGATCAATGTAACTCGAGAACGGCTTTACCGATCGGGTTGAAATTTATATCACTTCTTCTATACATAGTTTTCCTCCGGATGAACGAAGGGTTTTATGTGGACGATTATTTTTCTTTTCATAGTCAATTTTTGTAAGTGAAATTTTGGTCAAAACAACACTTTTGACTTTCAACGTCCGCCATTTTGTGAAAAATGGAAATTTTTCAAAACCCTTCGTTCAACCGGAGCATTATATCATTAAGGGCGGGGTAAAGTATTTAATTTTTTTTTTTCATTTTTTAAAAAAATTTTAAATGAATGCATAATATATCAAAAATATTGTGTTAAAATTTCAAGTCGATCGGAGTAAAATTGACGAAGTTATGAGTATTTGAGCGTCTATTGCTCCATGCCGTTCTCTTCTCTTCTGCGTTTTTCAAACCGTTTTTCTGAGACTTGTCATATTTGAAGTCCGTGTGCACGATAACTCAAAATCTACTGGACCAATCGCTTTGAAATTTTGCACAGTACTTCTTCACATAATTCACCAGGTATTGTCGAGAGCTTTTTTGTTTTTTTGAAATAATTACCATTTTTTCAACAACAAATTAGCCGATTTTTTTAGCGAAAATCGGGTTTTTGGCTCCCAAGTGCTACGAAAAATCGAAAAATCGAAAAGAAAAATCCTCCCGTCATTACCTCGAGAAACATCTCCTTTAACAAATGCATTTTGATTTTTTTGTTTCAAATGATTCTGTTGCGAGTTATTGTTGCACACCGCAAACCAACTTTTTTTCGAGGCGCCTCCGGGGTTTAATTTTCACTCGCTCAATTTTGAATATTTTGCAATGCAAATTTAGGAGAATGTTGTTCAAATGTTACTTTATTATATGTAAATTTTTCAATAAACGAACACTATTCGTTACGCCAAAAAAAAATCTTAAAAACATGCCTTTTTTCGCCGAATTAACTTTACCCCGCCGTTAACTAAAGATTCCCCCCTGTTTTCTTGGTTTCAGATAATCCGTCACAGCGTGAGAGTGATCACCGCAAAACCTGTTTTTTTTTCAGCGTCCTCGGCCATTGATACGTATCGGCTTATTTTGAAACATATTTCTTTGAAAAAATTATAATGTTTACATTAAATGTATATCTTTTAAACGGAAGAACTTTTGTTGTAAATTATTTTAACGTTTGGCCCGAAAACAAATCGGAAAAAAGGCCTTTTTTTAACGTTCCAACTAGACCTCACTCCTTAAGTGTCATTTCAAGAACATTCCGTGAAATTTGTACGCGAAAATATTCACAAAGAAGCCGGTGACAAAGCTTTTCCAAGAACGCCTTTGGAAAAACACGATTTGCGGTGTTCACTGTATCTCAGCTAGAAATTATCTGAAATCAAGTACAATTAAAATTTAGTCAAAGTATCATCAAATCCTCCTTTAAATTCCTCAATTATCAAAATCCTCATTTTGATAAATCCTCAATTATCTGGATAAATCCTCAATTATCAAAAAAATTTCTAAATTTTTGGTGGTCATGTAAGGGAAAAGTGCTATTTTTCACGAAAAATTCCACCATTTTGGAGGTGGAAAACCCCCTCAATGTAAAAAAAAATCTCAAACTAACCGTTGGGGGGAGGTATTTTATATGCAGAAAGTGTGTACTAAGTTTGAAATAAATCGGTCATGTAGTTTCCAAATGGCAGTGAACACGGACTTTGAAAGAAGTGGTTTCGAGAAAAACGCGGCACCGGCTTGTTTGTGGATATTTTCGCGTACAAATTTCACGGAATGTTCTTGAAATGACACTTAACAATGTAAAAAAGGTTTCAATAAATTTACTCTATCCATATAGATGAAAAAAATTCGCAAAAGTGTTTTTTTTACGCTGAAACCCCTGCCGTCCCCTTAAGAAATGAATTTGCAGTAAAAAATTTCGTTATAACTGCTCATAAACTGCTCATAAAATGAAAAGTTTTCGATTAATCAGAACTTCCGTGCGTATTTCTCTGCGAAATGCAATTAGGAACATAACTTTTAAATTTGAAGTAAATCGAGTGAAAATCGTTGAAGTTATTTGTCACGCCAATTGGAAAAAAAAGCCGTTTCGAGAAGTTTCGAGTAATCGGCCACTTTGTACATCGAATATATATATATATTCTAACAGCTTGATATTCATACTAAATAGATGTGTAATTAATTTGATGAGTAAATCACCTTTTCGTACGAAAAAAAGGTTAAATTTGCACATGGTTTTATACCCGCTACTGTGGCATAAGGCCTTAAGGGGTTACCCCCACTTGCGATTTTGAAAAAATCGATACTTTTTATTGCATTTCTTTGAAGTATAAGTATCTGAGAATATGTCCTGAGAATTTCAAGTCAATCTGAACAAAATTGACTGAGATATGAGCGTTGAAAGAGAAGAATCCGTTGTGTAAACGACCGGCTAATTGAAACTTTAAACGCGTTTTTCTCAAAATGGCATTTCTGAAGTCGGTGACGAAGATTACTCGAACACTAATGAACCGATCTTCTTGAAATTTTGCAGGCTTATTTAATACATAAAAATGTAGTCTTTAATCATTCGATTTTTTTTTCGAAAAAAAATGGCCGTTTTATAGCCAAAAAACGGCCGTTTTTTTTCGTTAAAATCGAACCATTAACTTTGACTGTCCGCCATTTTGTAAAAAATTAATATTTTTTAAAATCCTTCGATTAAAGACTAGTTTATACTTATATTTGACTAAATCCATCCGCATTTTTTTTTTCAGATGATCCACTTCGCCGCAATGTTGGTCACCGCAAACCGTGTATATAAAAACATTATTTCATTGACGGCAATTTGCCACTAAACAATGTAATATTTTTCAACAAAAAAATGACTGAAAGTTCTTCAAGATGCGTTCTTTAAGATGGTATGTTGATCGATTAAAAAAGTTTCGTAGTTTTCTTTAAAAAAAATCATGAAAAAGGCCTTTTTTGCGCTACAAGTGGGGAGTAACGCCTTAAATGTGTTTTTCTCGAAACAGCTTTTTCCAATTAGCGTGACAAATAACTTCAACAATTTTCCCTCGATTTACTTCAAATTGTAAAGTTATGTTCCTAATTGCATTTCGCAGAGAAGTACGTATGGAATTTCTGATTAATTGAAAACTTTTCATTTTATGAGCAGTTTTATACGAAATTTTTCACTGAAAATTCATTCAAATACCTACAACTTCTAAATAAAACAATATTTTTAAATTCCGTACGTACTTCTCTAGGTATTCTAATGTAGATTGACGAGAACTTTTGTTTTTCGTTCTAGGTCAGACATTGTGCATGCTAAATGGCACGCCGCGGAGCGCCTGAAAAAAAAAAGATAAAAGAAAATATTAATAATCGGCCATTTTGTGCATCGAAAAAATAATTCTAACAGCTTGATATTCACACTAAATAGGCGTGTAACAACTTTGCAGTGACCGTTTTTTTTTCAAAAGTTTAAGGTTTTATTATAAAAAAGTGGATACATATTTTTTAATCAAAGTACTGCCCGTCGCTAGCTACGACCTCGGCCCATCTTTCAAGTAGCATTCGAATCCTGCGTCGATAAAAGTCTTGGTCCTTGGAGGCAATCCAGGAATCGACCCAATTTTTGACTTCTTCGTAAGTACCGAAGTGCTGGTCAGCCAAATCGTGTGCCATTGACCGGAACAAGTGATAGTCGGAAGGGGCAATGTCTGGAGAGTACGGCGGGTGGGATAAAACCTCCCATTTCAGCGTTTCCAAGTACTTTTTCACGACATTTGCAACATGTCGGGGTCGGGCATTGTCATGCTGCAGTATCACCTTGTCATGTCTTTCGTTGAATTGTGGCCGTTTCTCTTTGAGTGCCTTACTCAAGCGCATCAACTGACGTCGGTAGAGTTCCCCTGTGATGGTTTCGGATGGTTTGAGCAGCTCATAGTTCACAACGCCCAGCTAGTCCTGCCAGATACACAGCATCACTTTGGATCCGTGAATATTCGGTTTGGGCGTCGATGAACCACCGCCGACACGTTTTCTCACTAATAGAATCCTCCCCGTAAGCATCTACAAGCAAACGGTGGGCCTCAGCCGCAGATTTCTTGATGTTGAAGAAGTAAATCATAACCTCCCGCAAATGCTGAGAATTCGGCTCGTAGGTTGCCATGTTTGAGTGCCAATAACTTTATAATGCATACACGTATCCGTTAGCTTTTTTAAATTGTTTACATTGGCAGAGCCTCTAGTTTAAAATGCCACTTTTTGTATTGAGCTATGGCAACTACTTCGGCCGCAGTGGCTCTCTAAGTAAAACGGTCACTGAAAAGTTGTACTCCTAATAATTAATTTTATGAGCGAATCACTTTTTCATACGAACAAAATATTGTTAAATTCTGTGGCCTAACCCCTTAAAAAAAAGAACAAATGGTTTTTTTTCGAACTATGACTGTGGATCTCTTCTCGCAAGTTTTAACCAAGCCTTCCTCATATTTACATCAATTGGCACTCTGATCCATAACTCCCCGATGTTTTTACCCTAGTATTCTTACCTTTAGGACCAACACACCAGTCATAGAGATTGTAACTCACTTCTAACCAAAAAAAATGTACGTATTCACAATTGGCGCAGCGACGATGTTTACTATGCAAGTTACGTCACGAACCGAACCAGCATGGCGTCCATTCGCGCGGAAATTTCAAATGTGAAATTTAAATGCATTTTTACGGCACTTATCGATTTTCCAAAATAGAAAAAAAAATTCCACTAGTTTATTACCACCAAAGGATCAAATTGAGACACCCGTCAAAAAGGGTGTAATACTCTATATTGGCGCGACAACGGAAGCGCTGTCGGTTCGTTCCACTTGCTCACCGACGACGCTCCTCATCGAGGAAGAAATAAATTTACAACGCTATTACGGATTCAAGGTTTCCGTGAAAAAAAAAAAAAACGGAAAGTTTGCACAAGCGTAGCCCAGTCGATGTCACAGCTCCTATAACCTTTCGAGTTCCGACAGGCACTCGAAAAAAAATCGCATAAATATACATACAAACGCGAGAGACTGACCTGGCGATAAGAAGAAACAACAGCAAAACACCCAAGTATACTTGTTTAGTTTAAAATATATATATACATATATATATATTTATGGAATATTTTATTTCAGTTATCATTAATATTTGTGATCATTGTATAATACACGGTACATTAGGGTGGTAAGTGTATAATAATATTAGCGTATAATCAACTAATTCGAAGACGCAACGTGTTTTCTTTGTATTCTCGTTTGTGCCTCGAGCGTTTCGCGACCAGCACGACCTTCATCAACGCTGCGAAACTCTTCGTTTCTCCGTGTATGTGTTTTCTGCTTTGTTTCTCGGCTTTTTCGTTTTCTTCGCCCGCTTCCGTTCTTTTTCGCTCGAACCGGCGTCCCGACGTAGCGAAACTCTAACAGAGAGCGCCAAAACGCGAGTACAACGCAAACGAAAAGACACATTCGAAAAATCCTACGCGAATTGCACGTTGACGCCGGTAGGGAACAACAAAAAAAACCAAAAAAATTCTCCGAAAATTACGCGTATGTTCGTGAGTACCGAAAACGTGCGAGAATTTTGAAAAGAATTCGATCGATATTGCTGATGCAAATGGCTCGTCGTTGGGCGTCTTTCGGTCTCGCGCCTGTGCTTACGAGAACGAATGAGGTTCGACGCCCTCTGGCGAGGTGAAGGCTAACTCTCGCTCGCTCGCTCGCTCGCTCGGGAAACGCAATGTTTACTTCGCGCGAGACAAACTCCGTCGTGTCTCCCGGCCCCTTTCGATCTTTTGCCATTGTGTCTTACGGACATTTTTTCCAAGTACAGCGAAAAGGAGAGGCACACGAACGATAACTATACATAATAGAGAGAGAGGGGAGGGGAAGGAATAACGAAGAGAGAATCATAAAGATACAATCATCGTACGCGACGAACCGTCGACGGGAGCGCCGTTCCACGGACTCGCGTACTTTTAGGAACTAAGCGAACAACGCCTTTTTGTTGTAATTCAACACGAACGAAAGAAAGGATTACGTACATCAACGATTCGCGAAAATTCGATCGTCGAACCCAAAAAGCTCAAAATTCAAAAACAAAAACGGCATACGCGAGGATGCGTGCTTGACAAAAGGAAGAAGATAATCAGCGATTCGGAAAGCTGACAAACAGGGAGAACCAAAAATAGAGCAGGGCAAATGCAGGCCAGAGTGAGGTAGAAAAAGAGAATCAAGAAAATAATAAATAAACAAATGGATAGCAGGAATGAGACTCTTGGGATTTGAGTGTCGACCTGCAGGCGAATCTTTGACGATTCCTAATCTTATTTCTTCGGAACGAGGTAATAGTGCAGTCGTGCTGTATATTGGGATAGAAAAAAATTAAAAGGCTAATTTTTTGACACGTGATTTTGTAGCTACCGCGGCTGCTGAATCCAAGTTTGCCTAAAAATCGGGGCGTAGGGTGTTTTTTAGGGGATGAAAGGGAATGGGGATGGATTAATGCCAAACTACAACCCCCACGAGGTTGGCGCCGGAAGACAAAATGTTCAGAAAAATCCGGGCTTTATTTTTGTCCACAGCGCCGAAGTGGTGGAAGTTCATTTTGGGGGTGAAAAAGTGGGGTGAAATTTTGAAAAATCAGTTCTCATTCGATAACTCTTTAGGAAAAATTCATACAATTTTTGTTCGAATGGGTACGGTGTACCCTTTGAAAAGACGCGTCGATCGAGTATTAGATCATCCCTCTCCAATAATATTACCACCCCCAAAAGAATCGTTGAAGTATAAAAAAAATTGTTTATTGAATAACTCAAAAACAATCGATTTTTCGGGGATGGTTTAAATGTACGAAATGTAGAGAATAATTTTCTCTATATTTTCCTTCCTACGAACCACCCTCGAATTTTGATTTTTCCAATCCCTTTCGGGGGTTGAAAATGCAAAATGAAATTCTGGGAAAACTACGGACCGAAAACAAAGAGAAGTTTGGCGCCGTGGACAAAAATGTATCTGAGGGTTCAAGCTACAAATTCTTCCACGGCAGCGAATTCGTGCGGTCAATAGTTTTCCCAGAATTTCATTTTGAATTTTTCAACCCCCGAGAGGGGTTGGAAAATCAAAGTTCAAGGGTGGTTCGTAGAAAAGAAAATACAGAGAAAATTATTCTCTACATTTCGTACATTTGAACCATACCCGAAAAATCGATTGTTTTTGAGTTACTCAATAAACAACTTTTTTTTGTACGTTAACGATTTTTTGCGGATGAAGATATTATCGGAGAGTGATGATCAAATACTCGATCGACGCGTCTTTTCAAGGGCTACAACGTTCCCATTTGAACAAAAAGTGTACGAATTTTTTCCAAAGAGTTATTTAATTAAAACTGATTTTTCACAATTTCACCCCACTTTTTCACCCGCAAAATGAACTTCGACGACTTCGGCGCTGTGGACAAAACTAAAGCTCGGATTTTTCTGCACATTTTGTCTCGGCGCCAACCTCGTAGGGCTTGTAGTTTGGCATTAATCCACCCCCATCCCCTTTCATCCCCTAAAAAAAACCTACGCCCCGATTTTTAGGCAAACTTGGATTTAGCGACCGCGGCAGCTACAAAATCACCTGTCAAAAAAGTAGCCTTTTATTTTTTTCCGATTACGGGGTTTTTCAGCGACAGCCGCGACTTTACTATGAAAGAATATCTTAAAAATAATCCAACTATCGTATTCGAGATTAGAAATTCTTTGAATCGCGGGGTTGCCTCGGGTATTTATTCAATCACCATCGCGCTTATTTTACTTTTTACGTCGTTGAATAATCGACACAAAGTTATCTCACGATTATGTTCAACGAACTCATGTACTCGACGAAGTCTGGCTTCATTCTCCACTTCACCATGAGGCAGGCGTGCTTTATATTTCACTTTTTTTTTTTTAATATATATATATATAAATATCTCGTTCTTTTGATTAGCCGTTGTTTATCTTTCGCACGGAATAATAAGAATAACGCGGCAGAGAACAAAAAAAAAAATTACAGAATATTTTAGTGACCAATTGGCGTGGTCGTGCGCAAATTCGACGACCCTTACTGTACTTTCTCGTCCTTGGGATAAATCAATATCGCGCCGTTTCGCTCCTCGGGGCTCTGATCCTTGTCGCCCCAGCCCCAGACGTCGTGACTACCGTCGCCGGTTCTCTCGACCCGTTTCTTTATTATGTCGGTCGAGACCCTCTTGAGGTCGTAGGCCCAACCGATCCGCGCGAACAAATCGATGAACGCCGTGGTCGTGTTGAACCTGTAGTTTCCAAGCTCGGCCGTTTTGTAGTCCCATGGGAACACGTGATGATAATTGTGCCATCCCTCGCCCATTGCCATCAACGAGACCATCTTGTTCTGCGCCGGATTTATGAATCTACGAATTGTGGGACATTTTTTGGTTACGTACTCGTTTTGGTTTTCGGCCGCCTTTTTTTTTTATCGTCGGATTTGTCGGGCGTTTCACCTTCGCATTGCTCCATCGTGATTTTATTTCACTCGGGAAGTTTGGAGTGTGAGCTGGTCGGTTTGATCAAGGAGCGCTTGCTCGGAGAGGACGTTTTGTGGGCGAAATACGAGTTTGAGAGAAATACGATTTATTGTTTGCACCATTTTTCTTTTCTAACCTCCCTTTATGAAATTCAATGCATATGAAAATAAGAAGGGAACTACTTAAAATTAGATTGGCACCAGATGAGATTTGGTCCAATTATTCAGTCATATATTGGCATTTATTGTGTTTTGTGCAATTTCTCAATTTTGCGAACCCTGATTCCTTGAGGTACACTGAGAGAAAAAACCAACTGAATCAAAAAAGTATAATGGTCGATCCAAATGAATGTGCTGCTGCGGAGTGCCACCGATATATGAGATTGTTACAATACTATGAAATATTGGAAAATGTGATTGATTTAAATAACATATTATTTTATTTGAAAAAGCTCTTCTGTTCTTTGAATTTCTAAATTATCCTTCAAATGAAATTATATTCTATTGAAATCATTCATATACAATCCGTAGATTGTGAATGAAACAATTAAGCGGTTGCTACAACATTTTTTATTTCGCACTAAAATATTATCGATAGAATTAATTATTTCTTCACTGCATGGAAATGAATATGCCATGAGACGTAAGTTTTTCAATTTGTTTTAAATCTTGAATAAAAAGTGAGCATTAGAATGATCATCCACGATAATAGTGGAGAGCATATCAGATATCCAATGAAATATCAATGGAGAAAATGTCAGATATTCAACTGATAAGGGGCCGTCCATATATTACGTCATTCTAAATTGGGGGGGGGGGGGGAGGTTCGTCTGCGGATGACGGTAAATGATGGATGAGGGGGGGGGGGGGGGGGGGGCGTTTCGAAATTGACGTCATTCTTGTGATACCAGTTACTTCAAAATGTACAATAGTATATTGTACAACTAGAGTGGTTTCCCCGCATGAGTGATGAAAAATATTTTGCAAGTACCTAATGGTATTAATTATTGAACTTATTATTTATTTATTTATTACATAAGGTTTGTCTACATTATATTCGAGAACTTCAAATAACAGCGTATCTATGAAAATAGTTCGATCGAGCCAAAATGAATATGGGGAGGTTGCGGAGATATTACCCGTGATCCAGGATTTGAAAGAATGGGTGAAAACTCCGTGGGAGCTATCCAAAAAAAACTAAAGAATAGGGAAGAATAATATTATTATATTAATAAACATTGCCAAAGTACAAAATAATAAAAGATGATTCTATAACAAAATGTTTTAATGTTACCCAATTTTTCTCAAATCCGCAAATGTTTTAATTTTGCCAAACTGGTAATGACGTCAATTTTGCGAGAGGGGGGGGGGGTCATTAGGAAATGACGATAGGATGATTGTAGGGGGGGGGGGGGGGTCGAAAATCAGCAAAAATCGATGACGTAATATATGGACGGCCCCTAAGAACAGATACTACACTTTGATCTTAGCCACAGGCCAAGAAGCGATACTCTATAGAGTTTCTCCGGCGTTTAAGTAGACTTTCGGTTCGCGCTACGCTTACGAGAAACGAGCGCGCGTGCGGCCTCTAGCGGTTACTCCGAGAACTACGGGTTTCTCCACACGTATAATATCGGTGGCGCTCGGCTAGATTTAGTTGAATTTTTTCAACCAAATGCGCAAGAAACAAATTTTATTTTCGCATAATTTTTTAACCAATTCAGCCATTTGCTTAATATTTTTCAATCAAAATAAAATATTAATATTTCAACGAATAATGTACTTGAAGATCAATATCGGATATGGTGAAAAAATAAAATAACATATTTACTCAACAGAAACGAACGAAATTCAATTTTTCTTGTGTACTCGAATCAACAATATTCATGTTATGAATTGAAACGCTTTTTTTGTTCGTTGCAGAAAATGCATTCAAAACTATATAATTTGTTCGCGATAATTTTTTAGATAGTTCCAATAATATATTGTTCTCGGCTAACAATATATCTTTTGAATAAAAAAAAAACTTTTAGTTCTATCATGTTATTAAAGTCAATAGCGTTTTGTTTGGACTAATAAATCCGATTACTTACACCAACAATTTTTAAATAGAATCAACGAAATTTTTATTCAATAACGGGTGGGGATCAAAATATCGAAGGACCAAATATAGATCGACAAATATTTCGAAACGACAGAATTATGAACTCTCAAAATAACGAAGGTTTAATTATTCGAAATTTTATGTTTTGATCGAATAAAAAATCGAATGACTATAAAGCAAAGCATCATTTATTCGAGAGCACATTTATCTGAAAACGTATATTCAGATCGTCTGCAATTTGAGACATACAAATATAGATTCGAACAATCTATAACATCCATATCTCCGAAACAGAAAAAAGCGAGTATCTAATATTCGTAATACCGCCTATAGCGAAAAGCAATATATCGAGACGCAAAATATCGATGGTCCGAAATGGCGAATGCCAAAATGGCAAACATGGTATGGATGCCGTCCCGGCCGACCGCTAACGCTATCTGCCTCGATCACAAGTTTTCGCCATCCGGGCCGTTCGACATTTTGACCCTTCGCTATTTTAACCACTCGACTTTTTGGCCGTTCGATTTAATGCTCTCTGTTTTTTGAACCGTCGCTATATTTACAATTCGAAGATTCGTCTTCTCGAATTATTTGGTGTTATTTATATAAGCAATTCGATATTATGTCTCTCAATATTTCTTAAATGGGTTTTTGTTTTTCGCTATATTTCAACTTCGAGATATTCGTATTCGGAATTTTTATTTACGACTATATGAACCCTCCGAACATTGATCTATCTATATTCAAACATTCGACATGTTTTAATTCGATATTTCAGCCCATGCGAATGTTGATCCATCGATATTTCGACTCCCACTCTCAATAACACCAATGATATTGGATCAATGATTTTTTTCTCAGTGTAGAGAGCGCGCTCTTGATTTCTATAGATTTTGATCAAATATTAACACCGACATTATTCGTATCATTACGCATGTTTGAGTGAAATTTCAGAACCGTCGACTATTTAGATTGGAAGATAATGGGTTTCAGAATTGCAACTTTTAACACTGCAGGGTCTGCATTGAAATTTAGACAGAATGATTTTCCGCAAAAAATCTTTGTCCCCTATAATAAGAAGACATATGGCAACATCGCATCGACCCATCGGCATATTTTAAATAATGCTGGAACACAAATTTTTGTTTGGAAGTAATTTTTAATCGAACAAAGTTTTTAATCAGTTATGAATTAAACAACACTTCTATTTGTTAATGAAGATAACACGAACGATATTAAATATGAATATTTATAACGCAAACGTTTTTTTCGATAAAAGTTTTTAATTTTAGCAACACGATAATTTTTTTTCCTCAAAATATTGAACAATACTGTTCTGCGGTGTTGCCATATGTCTTCTTATTATAGGGGACAAATATTTTGACGGAGAATTATTATGTCCTTACTGAACGTCTTTAGCAAAACTGAATAGTAAAGGCAATCCAAACTTTTTTCACTCTTTCCCTAACTATTAGGTGTACAAATAAGTTTTAGGACACTTCGATTTTGTATCATAACAGCTATTCTAAATTAATTCAAAGGTCCCGCTCACTTATCATAGATGGCGCTTGATATGTAGTATCGAAACGTAAAGGAGTCATAAACATAACCTATAAATTCTGTAAATTAAACATGCAGACCGATAAGCTATTTATTAGACACTGCATTCGCTATGAATTCCATCAAGGAAAAAGTGTTAGGAAAGCGTGTGAATCGATATGTTCTGTTCTTGGAGACAACATTGTATCTAAAAGTACATGTGAGTATTGGTATAAGCGATTCAAAGAAGGTGATTTCCACGTTAGTGACCGTGAACGCACGGGGCCTCCTGTAAAGGTGGACGATCAGGAACTGCAAGCGTTGCTGGATGAAAACTCTTGTCAGACGGAGAAACAACTTTCGGAACAGCTTGGAGTAACTCAACAAACTGTTTCTTATCGTTTAAAAGCAATGGGTAAGATTCGAAAAGGAACAAAGTGGGTACCACACTTTCTGACTCAAGAAAATAAAAACAGCCGTCTTAACATTTGTGTGAGTCTTTACAACAAGCAACGTAGAAAGTCTTTCTTGTGGAAAATTGTGACCGGCGATGAAAAGTGGATTTATTTTGATAATTCGAAACGCAAATATCATTGGGTTGACCCCGGCGAGCCGACAACATCCACGCCAAAGCGCAATGTTCATTGTAACAAAGTCATGCTGTGCATATGGTGGGATATGAAAAGCGTACTGTATTATGAACTTCTCAAACCTGGTCAAACAGTTACTACCGATCGCTATTGTCATCCATTGATGCAAGTGAATCAAGAAATTGAGAAGAAACGTCCATTTTCTGGTAAAGGAAAACGTCCAGTAAAACTGCTCCATGACAACGCGCGGCCTCATGTGGGTAAACCGGTCAAGGATACGTTACTAGCGCTTGGATGGGAAGCTGTACCACACCCGGCGTATTCACCAGACTTAGCCCCATCCGATTATCATTTATTCCGGAAAATGCAGAACGATTTGTCTGACGTGCGATTCAAAACATTTGAAGAAGTGGAAAAATGGGTCGCTAAATTTCTCACCTCGCAAGACGAAAGTTTCTTTGCGAAAGGCATCCGCGAGTTACCTGAGAGATGGCTGAAGGTCATTCAGTGCGATGGAGATTACTTCGATGAATAACTGTGTTTTACTTCTTTTTTAATAAATCTTGAATTTTTTGAAAACTGTCCTAAAACTTATTTGTACACCATAGTTGGCTGCCGAAACATAATTTGTTTTCAAAATTTAGAAATACAATAGAATGGTAGGACGAATGTGACCTGACTTTCGGTCAATGCAGAGCCTGCAGTGTTAAAAGTTGCTATTTTCAAACCCATCATCTCCCAATCTAAATATTCGACTGTTCTGAAATTTCACTCAAACGTGCATAATTGTATGAACAATGTCTGGTTACAATTTGAACAAAATCTATAGAAATCAAGAGCGCACTAAGAGAGCTACACTAAATGACATTTTCGACGACAGGTCAAGGACAATTATGTAAAAATTGTTGGAAGAAAATCGAAAGTTGTGTAAATTGATGAACTAAATGGCATTTTCGAAAATGTTGAATATGTGTAAATTCTATTATATAGAAATTAAATTCACATGAAAATAATAGACCAATAATTTAAGATTTGATTCTGTCCATATGAAATTTGATCCGATAATTCAGTATTTTATTGGCATTTATTGTGTTTTCTATGATTTCTCAATTTTGCGAATAGTGATTCCTTGAGTAATTGTACACACGTCTCATGCCAAACAGCCGTCAACGACATTTATGTAAAAACTGTTGGGATAAAATAAAAATTTGTGTAAATTTACGAACTAAATGACATTTTCGAACATGAAAAATTCAGGGGTGGTGCGAAAAAGTTTTGTCTAGATATCTTCCAAATTTAGAATGTCGGAACATTTTGTGAATATTTCGTGTGTGTGTGTGTATATATATATATATATATATATATATATATATATATATATATATATATATATATATATTAGGCAGGACCGTAATTTTTTGTTCAATTGAAATTTCTGTTCAAAATATTGTTGAGAATGACAAAAAATGAGTGTTGACCAAATTTCCGTTCTCTATATTGGTTAGTTGATTAGTTATTTTATAGTTGAATTTTATTCAACATCAAAGTTGAATTTATAATCAATTCCATGATTTTTGGACTTCACGACGAAATTATTGATTTTTTTGTTGTTTTTTTTTTATTCATCTGAAATGTGTTGTTTCCTTTTCAAATTATTCCCTAAATAGTTTCTAAAATTGCTAATAGATTTTAATTTATTGTTATTTAAAAGTACATTGGTACAAAAATCTAATCTTAACCCGAATTCACTTGCCCATAGCGTGATAAATAAATATCTAGGGAATAATTTTAAAAGGATACAATACTTTTTAAGAAAAATCGTTTAAAAAAAAACAACAAAAATCAATAATTTTGTCACAAAAGTGCAAAAATCTCACAAAATCGTGAAATTTATCATAAATTCAACTGTAATGTTGAATAAAATTTGAACGAGTGAATTTATCGTATGAAAGCTAACGACCTTTTTTGTAGAGCGTTAAATATCCTGTAAAAAATGCTTCGGGCGTTTTCGTGTGTTTGAGAGTAGGCGAGTTATAAAGCTGAGAAGCGGCAAACAAAACTTTTACCATGTTAAATGAATGGAACAAGGAAAATCGCGATGAGCGACCTGTAAATATTGATATAAAGGGCTAAAATTTGGTCGACTCTCATTATTTGTCATTCTCAACATTTTCAACAAAAATTTTTAATAAATCAATTTTTTTCGGCCAGTCTAATATATGAGGTATTCCAAGTGTTTTCGAACGGTAAAAAAAAAGAGAAGCGTGAAAATATTATTTCGCGAACCATTAGCTCTTTTCTTTTACCGTTGGCGTACGACCTTAAATATTGATACTAGGAAAAAAAGGTAGTAACAAAAATTGTCCAAAATTTCATTTTCTACAAGTTTGTTCATGTTCGTTTATGCTCTAAAGTTGAAAATAAACGAGATAATGCAATAGCCGCTTTTTTCGGGTTTAATTCGAAAAAAATCGATCGTAGAGAAAAAACTGTAATGCCCAAAAATGTAAAGCGCTCGATTTCCCACAAGTTTAGTCATTACCATTTTTACTTAAAAATTGTAAATCTCCGAGTTATCCAACAAAAACAATTTTCCATTAAATTTAAGACGACGATATTAACTGAACGCAAACCGAGCCCAGAATGAAACTTACACATGTTGTTTTACACTAATAACAGAAAATTCAGTGTAAATTTCAGCAGGATCAACGTAGTCATTAGGGTTAAAAAAATTTTGAAATGAAAAATTTTTCTTTTTTTTTAGTGTTGTAGTACTTGGAAAATTTTGATTTTTTTTTTCAAAATAGTTCATAGAAAAACGCATCTTTTTTGTAGAGGACATTTTTTCGTACGACGAGAAGATCACTACGAAACGATCATTTGAAATTTTATCACGTGTAAAATCTTATCTCCAAGCTAGCCGAGTTAGCGAGCCGATAAAAATCTGAAAAAATGCCATGTACTCAGTATATATATATGATACAAAAACATCACCAACTTTAAAAGAGGTTGAAGGTCAGGATTTTAGGCCGTTCGTAAACACTTGGATTACCTCATATATTATATTCTAATCTGATCTGCTGTTCGGATTTTCGCTAAATTTAACCCTGACAGTGATGCGACACGGTACAAGGCTATAAGTTTCATACTGATATCTAAAATTTGGATGAGTTTAGAACGCGATTGAAAAAAACCGTCCACGGAAATGTCACTTTCCAACGTTATCATTTATATTTAGTATGCTTTTTGTCAATCCAAATAGACAGATAAAATGAATAATCACGGAGTGCCAATGGAGTATTTGACATCAATCGAAACATCAAAATGTTTCATTGCTCCAAGGATGAATTATTCGAGAGGAGTAAATAATCGTTAACCAAGAATTTTGATCGTCAAGATAAACTCTCAGTTGGAACTGCGGAATCACAAGTTTCACCAGGCCATCAAATCTACTTTCCACTGACAGCGAAAAGCAACATCAAAAATATATTCCATGCACACGTAAAATCGCAGAAACGTCACCTGTCGTATGGTTTGTTGCCGAAAAGATGAGCCGCGGAGTTGACCAACCACGTCATGTTAAGGGTGAACACATAACGGAAGATGGTGGCTACGAAGAACGCGTTCGTCCAAGTCTCGTTCCAGAAGTAAACCGGTATGACGGTCGGCAGGACGAAGCACATCAGAGGCATAAAGTACGCGTAGTGACTGTCAAATTGGAACAAAAAATTGTTTTCGCGTCTTCGTTCTCCATTTTCATCGTTACGGTAGGACGATACTATAGAATGTCTCAAAATGACCTGACATTTAAATGCATTGATAAAACGTATTATTTATTCGAAAAGTACGAATATTTTCGTACTTTCGGCCCGCAGTGTGGCACGTTGCGCCATCTTGTTGGAAGAATGTGTCTTCCAAGTTCATGCTGTTTATGCCATTTATCGGATACAGTGAAACTTCGTTTATACGTTTTGCACTTATACGTTTTTATCAATTATACGTAAAACTTCTCTAGCCCCGGCAGATTCCGTTCATAAAGATGGTAATAAAGTTTCATTTCTACGTTTTTCACGCTTATACGTTTTTAATTTTATTCGCCAGCGTCAGTTTCGAGGTTCGTTTTTTCTCAGTTATAGGTTAATCACACGTGATATTCTCTCGCCGGAAAAATTTAATGTGACTGCGTTTGGATCCTTTGTTTGATGTTTTGATGTTTCAAAGTTTTAATGTTTTGATGTTTCGGTGTTTTGATGTTTTAATGTTTCGATGTTTTGATGTTTCGATGTTTTGATGTTTTGATGTTTCGATGTTTTGATGTTTTGATGTTTTGATGTTTTGATGTTTTGATGTTTTGATGTTTCGATGTTTCGATATTATGATGTTTCTGACCCCGACTAGGTATGCATTTACTAGGTATATGACATTTTACATTACATATCTCTTATCAATACGAACCTGTCTGTTATTAACCTGTCTAAACGTCACAACTTAGTGCTACAAACTTGCATTAATTAAAAATTCGAAACGGAAATTCAAAAACTTGAGTTAGCTCATTGCTCAATTATTGCCAATCGAATGTTCAATTGGAAAACCAAACATTACCATAATAGAGGCACTGCAATTGAAAAACATCGTGAATTATGCACCAATCGCCGTTTTCGAATGTTAAAGAGTTTCAGATACATACTGTATTTCACTTCTACGTTATTCTCACGTATACGTCGTATTTGACGTACCCCTTGAAAAAAGTGTAACCGAAGTTTCACTGTATTGTGTTCCATACATAACACCCATGTTTGTACCTTATATCAACCTTTCGACTACACACTGGCAAGGAACATCACTTTGATGTCCTTCTCCGATTTTGTTGAATCTTTGTTATGTGGAAGAGTATAAAAAACTAAGAGACACGTTTTTTTTTATCGGCGGAAAAATGGTTTTAAAGGGTGAAACGCACCCTCGGAAGTAGGGTTTTTTTTTTTAATTTTTCGTCGATAACGTTATCGTTCTCATATCCAATGTATAGTACACAAAAAATAAACATTCTTTCAAGTTGAAATTTTTTTATATGTCGTACCGTTCAAACGTTATCGACGAAAGACGAAAAACATCCCCCTTTTTTTAGGGTGTGTTTCACACGTTAAAACCGTTTTTCCGAGGATAAAACAAACACGTGTCTCTTAATTTTTAATACTCTTCCACGTAAAAAAGTTTCAACAAAATCGGAGGAGGACATCAAAGTGATGTTCCTTGTGGGTCATTTTGACCCCATTGCTTTTTCAACTGACTGTATCGAAAAACATGGTAATCTATTCGGCCGCAGTGCCGAATAGTCTACTCTATAGGTGGACACGCGGCCAACCTCCGAATAAATATACTTTTTGGAAAGACGATCGACACAATTTTTTTCGTAACTACAAACCTTCCTATTTAAAAAACTCAAAGGATTTTTTTTAATATTTTGAAAAAAAATGATCTTTTCACTTCAGTTTTGTTTTTCTTGAAAAATAAATTTTGGACCGTAAAATAAGGATTATTGAATACAAAAAACGTCTTCACAAAAAAAAATCATATTTGCCGAAATACAACGATCTGAAAAACGTCGGGGGTCCGATCGACCCCACACGCAGTCAGATGTTCGTGGCGAATGTGTGGGTCGAAGGGTTAGGATAAAAATATTAGTTCTTTTCCAATGAATATTACGTTTTATCAATAAATTAAAATGTCAGGACATTTTGAGACACCCTTAATTACCACACCGTTTTTTCGCCTTTGCAGAGAATTATTATCCGATACTCACGTTTCTTGAAAACGTAGAATTGGATCTTGTTCAAGATCGCTGAGATCGATGCCTTTGCCCTTGGTACTGACGTCCGGATGCTTTTTGCAAAGTAACCAACCGACGTGGGCGAAGAAAAAGCCGCGCGTCGCGTTATGAGGATCGGCGTCGGTCTCGCTGTACTTGTGATGTACTCGGTGATCTCTGGCCCACTCGATTACAGTGTTCTTGAAACGTAACAAGTCAATCACATTATCAAACTTAATATTCTACTCGTTTATGTGGGGATCGGAAATTTGAACGATCAATATTCAGATGGACCGAAATTTCGAATTCAGTAATGACGAAATCTCCAATATAGATAGATCAATTTTATGATAGTCATCAAAGTAGTTAATCGAAATTGTGAATACAAAAATCTCGAAGTTGATTTATAGCGAAAACAAATATCAGATTTAACAAAATAATGAGAGATACAAGATCGATTCGCCTGTATATATACACGAAACAATTCGAGACGTCAAATCGTCGATTTGTAAATATTACGACAGTTTGCAATTTCGAATTCATTAAAGCGAAGGACCAAAAAATCGATCAGTTAAAATGGCGATGGGCCAAAATGGCGAACGGTCCGGATAGCGAAAACTTGGGATCGAGCAATATTACTTGTGGTTCAGAATGAAGATGGCAGATGGCGTTAATGGTCAGCCGGGTCAGCCAGCCATGCCATGTTCGCCATTTGGGTATTCGCCATTTCGGACCATCAATCATTTACGTTTATTCTAGGATCTACACATTCGAAGTTTGTAATCTCGATATATGGTTTTTTTCTATAGACGATATTACGAATATTAGATACTCACTTTGGGTGGGGATCAAAATATCGGAGGACCAAATATAGATCGACAAATATTTCGAAACGACAGAATTATGAACTCTCAAAATAACGAAGGTTTAATTATTCGAAATTTTATGTTTTGATCGAATAAAAAATCGAATAACTATAAAGCAAAGCATCATTTATTCGAGAGCACATTTATCTGAAAACGTATATTCAGATCGTCTGCAATCTGAGACATACAAATATAGATTCGAACAATCTATAACATCGATATCTCCGAAACAGAAAAAAGCGAGTATCTAATATTCGTAATAGCGCCTATAGCGAAAAGCAATATATCGAGAGGCAAAATATCGATGGTCCGAAATGGCGAATGCCAAAATGGCGAACATGGTATGGATGCCGTCCCGGCCGACCGCTAACGCTATCTGCCTCGATCACAAGTTTTCGCCATCCGGGCCGTTTGACATTTTGACCCTTCGCTATTTTAACCACTCGACTTTTTGGCCGTTCGATTTAATGCTTTCTGCTTTTTGAACCGTCGCTATATTTACAATTCGAAGATTCGTCTTCTCGAATTATTTGGTGTTATTTATATAAGCAATTCGATATTATGTCTCTCAATATTTATTAAATCGGTTTTTGTTTTTCGCTATATTTCAACTTCGAGATATTCGTATTCGGAATTTTTATTAACGACTATATAAACCCTCCGAACATTGATCTATCTATATTCAAACATTCGACATTTTTTAATTCGACATTTCAGCCCATGCGAATATTGATCCATCGATATTTCGACTCCCACCCATCTGAATATATGTTCTCGAATAAATGAGCTCTCTAATAAATAATCCTTTGGTGTAACAGTTATTCGATTTCGTCATCGGTCAAAGAATCAAATTTTGAATAATTTGACCTTCGTCGTTCTATATTTGGTCATTCGACATTTTGACCCCCACCTCGTTCAGCTGATGAGGTCTGACGTTTTTAACGAAGTTGAAATTTTTGAAAACATCGATTTTTTTATTTTCGACGGTTTCTCAAAATGTAATATTTCGAAAATATTCTCTGAAAATTCCAAGTTGATCCGTTCAAAATTGAGGGGGATATGGGCGTTTATAGGTAAGTTCCGCGAACCTAGGAACTATCAATGCGTTTTTTCGGTGACTACTGAGCAGTACTGGAACGAAGGAATTTTTTTTTTTCAACACGGGGTTAAATTGACATTAAGGGTAACTTCGACAGTTTTTGGAGCTACTTTAAGGGATAACACCACTCAAGGATTTTGGACAAATCGTTTTTTTTTGCTTAAAAAATACTTTGGGGTCATAAAAACTATATGCAATTGGTCCTGTAGCGAATTTTTTGTTTAAGATTCAATTATCGATTTTGCCGCAGCGCCTTGGACTTCTTTCAGGCGTCTCGTACAACTTTAAACGCGTTTTTCTCGAAACCACTTTTTCCAAACTGGGAGGACGGATTACTCGAACACCTTCACATGGATCGATTTGAAATTTTAACAGTCGCTTCACAATTACATTCTCTATGGGAGTACGTAGCCGTTTTTTGGTTAAATGTAAACTTTTTTATAAACAATTTACTGCTTTATTTTTTGGAAAAAAATCGATGCATTTTTTTCAAAATGCCCAATTTTTTCAAAATTTTATTTTAAAAAATCCCTACGCAGTCCCACAGCTAACAATATTTAGGTTATAATTTTATTGGATTTTGTTCCAGGTCTTATACTTTACGAGAAAACCGTCCTCCTGTGAAGCTATTCGTAAAAAAACACGTTTTTCAAGATGGGCTCTGTGGCCTTTTGTATAAAAATTATAATAATTTTTTTTCAATACTTTAATACATTTTATTTGCATTTTCTTGAAGTTTGAGGTCTCCAGAATATCTGGTGAAAACGGCAAGGTAATATTTCGATAAATAAGCCAGTTACAGCCGAGAAAGTGAAACGTGTTTTGCGGCGCCGAGGCGACACCTCTTTTCAAATCGGTACCCAAAATTTCTCGAAAACCAATGAACCGATTGCCTTGAGGTTTTTTGTGTTTATTCTATACACCATTATCTAGAACTTGTCATAGGATTTTATTTTTCCGTTGCTTAATTTTTGTTTTAAAGGCAAAATAATAACTAATTTTTGACCCAAAAATCACTATTTATGTTAAAACGTCCGCCATTTTGTCATAAATCGATATTTTCAAAATCGGCTACGACAAGTACTAGATTATAGTATCTAATTCGATAATCTTTTTGGTTTTTTTTTTCAGATGATTTTTGAAGAAACGCCAGTGGGTACCGTATACGCAGATTTTTTTACGACGCTCCAAGGATCGTACAATATACGTGTATATTTTTGATATTTTTAAATAAAGAAAATGAACCATATTTTTGAATGTATATACTTTTAGATAATTAAAACCCCAATCCGAAATTTTTCATAGTTTACCTTGAAAAAATTCACAAAAATGACCTTTTTTCCGCCTCCTAGGTGTATATCTCCCCTTAAATAAAGCCTCGCAAAAGAAATTCTATTCCTTTTTTCATACTCCCAAAATAAATTGTCAAAGTCAGGCCTTATTTTCTGCCGCTAGAGTGGTGTTACCCCTTAACAGAGCGTCAAAATACGGTTTAATTGTGTGGGCATTTAAATGTGTCTTCCAGACCTTCACGATGTTGAGTAAAAATCATTATTATTATTAGAGTCGTTGCGCACTAATTGTAATGACAGTTGGGCTCCGAACAAGAAAGCTCACCTGGAATGCCATGGTGTTGAAAATCATGAGGATAAGTCGAAGCTGCCAAGTAGCTTTGTACGCACGATGAGCCCATAATCTGTGAGCTCCCGCAGTAATACCCAGTCCGGTGCATTGATACGTAATGAAAGCTGCGAACAATAGAAACTCATATTTAGCCATCACAGCAGTAATCGTTTCATACTGGATAATGAATATTCGAGGCGATACCGAACATTCACGTATTCAAAAAAAATTATAATATTGGGATGTTGAATAAGGTGTCGCTGTTTTTTTTTTCATGAAAATTAATTTTTTTTTTAAGGCAGCAGTCTCGCCACAGTTACGTCGAAAAGTTTATTCTCCGCTCAATCCACGAAAGCTTCGAAATATTGCGAAATATCTTTATAATGTAGGTTGTACATTAGACTGGCCCAAAAATATTTTTTTTTTATGCAATTGAAATTTTTGTTGAAAATGTTGTTGAGAATGACAAAAAATGAGTGCAGGCCAAATTTTAGCTCTTTATATCAATTTTTAGAGGTCCCTCATCGCGATTTACCATTTCCCATTCATTTAACATGGTTAAAGTTTTGTTTGCCGATTCTCAGCTCTATAACTCGCCTACCGGTGAACTCACGGAAATGCCCAAAACATTGTTTTATAGGAAATTCAACGCTCTACAAAAAAGGTCCTTAGCCTTCATACGATAAATTCGCTCGTTCAAATTTTATTCAACGTCAAAGTTGAATCGATGATAAATTTCATGATTGTGTGAGATTTTTGGACTTTTACAACGAAATTATGGATTTTTAATATTTTTTTCTAATTCGTCTTAAAAAGTATTGTATCCTTTTCGAATTATTCCCTAGATAGTTTCCAAAATTTCTAATAGATTTAAATTTATTGTTATTCAAAAGTATCATACATTAGTAGAAAAATCTATTCTTAAACCGAATTCAATTCCCATAGCATGATAAATAAATCTCTAGGGAATCATTTAAAGAGGATACAATACTTTTCAAGACGATTCAGAAAAAAACAATAAAAAAAGATCAATAATTTTGTCACGGAAGTCCAAAAATCTCACAAAATCCTGAATTTTATCACCAGTTCAACTTTAATATTGAAAAAAATTTAAACGAGTGAATCTATCGTATGAAGGCCAAGGATCTTTTTTGTAGAGCGTTAAATTTTCTATAAACAATATTTTTGAGCGTTTCCGTGTGTTTAACCTTACGTGCAATGGACGATTACATGTAAGGTAAAGAATTAAAAAATCTCCGATTTATTCGTATTTAAAACTTTAATCGCTGTTTTCTCGAAACTATATTTTTGAAGTTGGTAGACACAATTTCTCAAAAACAAATGCGCCGATCTTCTAATATCTAGTAATAGGGATGAACGAGGGATTTTTTTCTCTTTTATCACAACTTATTTTACAAGACAATACATGGTCTAGATTTGACCGAAAATCGTACTGTTTTGCATAGAACTGTAGCAAAAGTTCAAATTTCAGATTTTTAAAAATCCTTCTTTCAATCACGACCTATAGTCACCTACAAACAGAAAATATTTTTTTTTTGTTTCATATAAAACTATCATCAATTATCCTGACTCACCGGGCTGAATTTTCAAAATTCTTGGATAAAATGTTTATAAAATATTGTTCAAATATTGTACTTTATTATGCTTAAAGTTTGCATAAAATAATGATTTTTAATTATTAATTATTTTATTCCATTATTCTAATAATTCAATTATTTCATTATTTTAATAATTAAAATAATGATTTTATATTTAAAAAAAGAGAGAAAATAGATGTTTTCCCCTTCAAAACCCATGTAACCTGTTTAAAAAATCATTCCTAATGGTTTCAAACGTTTCGAAACTGTTGTGTGATCAACTCCTAATGAGTCTGCAAGTTCAGCTAGCGTCTGAAATGACTCTTCATGAAGTAATGCCTCTGATTCAACACATCAAAAATGTTATTTTTGAAGCGTCTAAACCAATATCTGCATGTTGATTCCGACAGAGCATGGTCGCCGAAAGTCTCAACAAAAATTGTGTGTGCTTCAGCTGCAAATTAAAAAAAAAAAAGTGGTGCAGTAAAACTCCCCGCAAATACTCTTTTTTGGCACGACATTTTACATGTTCAAAACTATGACAAAAGTTTTCACTTTGGCGAAATGACATACACTGCATTTCTAGCTTGCTTATTCTTCTTTACAGATGCGTTACCATCTTAAGGCGGGAGCCTAAATAAGAAGGTACGAAAAATCGTTTTTTTTATTGCTCAAATCGATAGACAAAATATCCAAGAATATATTTACAAAGCTACAGAGGCCAATCGTAAATATTTTCGGAGATACAAGGCCAAAAGCAGAGAAGCGATTGATATTTAACATCGATATTTCCTCCTATTGAAAACTTTGAAGCGCGTTTTCTCCAGTTTTCATTTTCACGATTTTTCCAAACTGGCGGGCGTGATAGCAAAAAAAACTTAACGACCTATCGAATCAAACCAAAGTTTATTTTCTTCGGTGTGAACATATCTTCTAAGTGAATTAAAAAAGTCGTTGAAAAAGTCTTTTTAAATCATTTTTATAGCACGATAAACACATTCTTTTTCAAACTTGAGAAAAGTTATAATTTCACGATTTTTTTCAGCTTTTTCTTAATTCAGCCAGAAGAAAAATATATGACAACTGAATATAATAAAATATATGAATAGGCTGATAAATTTGCAGTTTATTGTTTCAGGTTGAACATTTTTTTTATACTTTTAAAATATACATGAAAAGATACCTCAATATTTACTGGGCCCACTTGTTTTTTTCCCTTCTAAAAAAATTGCCGAAACAACGCTTTTTGCGATCTTCTAATTTAGGCTACCCGCGGTGACTCCATCTGTTGCAAAAGAGCGTGAACTTATAAAATGTCCTGATATATTCATTCCGATGACACGTTGGGTCAATAATAAGGATTTGGCGCTTCTGAGTTGCTCAAAGCTCTCGTGTTTTCCGTAACATTGATAGTACCTATCCAAAACCGATTGGTTCGCAATGTCTACGAGGGTAGGGTGAAAAGTTTCCGGCCTGACCAAGAGATGGTGCCACTAGGTCTATTTTTGGAGCGGTGTCCTACAGTACCATTCCTACCGAGCTTGTATGTACAGTTTCAGCCCAATCGCTATGTTAGTTTGCGTTTGAGAGCACATTGCGCGAGACGCTTCCGTTGTTTTCGTAAAAATGGAAAAATTGGAAAAACGTGCTGTCATCAAATACTTCCATTTGAAAGGTTTTACACCAAAACAAATAAAAGAAGAGATGGATTCAGCACTAGGAGACTCCTCCCCATCATATTCAACTATTAAGCAGTGGGTTTCTGAATTTAAAATGGGTCGTGTGAGCACCTCTGACGAGCCTCGCTCAGGACGGCCCGTGAAGTCACAACTTCAGAGATGATTGAAAAAATTCATAAAATAGTGTTGGACGACCGTAGGTTGAAAGTGCATGAGATAGCTGAGACCTGTAGGATGTCAGCTGACCGTGTGCGAAATATTTTGCACAACCATTTGAACATGGAAAAGCTGTGTGCAAGGTGGGTGCCGCGTTTGCTAACGCTCGACCAAAAACTGCTTCGAAAAACCATTTCTACCGACAATTTGGCGCTGTATAGGCGTAATCCAAACGAATTTTTGCGTCGATTCATAACTGTTGATGAGACATGGGTCCACCACTACACTCCTGAAAATAAAGAACAGTCAAAACAGTGGGTTGGAAAAGGGGAACCAACCCCAAAGAAGGCAAAAACAATTTTATCGACAAACAAGGTTATGGCTACTGTTTTTTGGGATGCGAGAGGAATTATATACATTGACTACCTTGAAAAGGGTAAGACTATCACTGGTCAATACTACGCAGAGTTATTGCAACGTTTGAAGCACGAGGTGCAAATTAAACGACCTCATTTGACGAAGAAAAAAGTTTTGTTTCATCACGATAACGCACCAGCGCATTCGTCGATTGTTGCCATGTTCAAAATCCACGAATTGAAATTTGAATTGATGCCGCATCCTCCCTACTCTCCAGACTTAGCCCCCAGCGACTATTACCTGTTTCCTAACCTCAAAAAATGGCTTGGCGGAAAAAGATTTAAGAGCAACGAAGAAGTTATCGAAGCTCTAAATCAGTATTTTGAGGAGCTTGACGAATCTACGTTTATAACTGGTATAACTAAATTAGAACACTGTTATGAAAAATGTATCAGTGTTAATGGAGATTATGTTGAAAAATAAAGCAAAAAAAATTTTTAAACATTGTTTTTCTTGGTCAGGCCGGAAACTTTTCACCCCACCCTCGTATCTTGCACTCGTATGATACGTGGCGCGGTTTTCATTTTCTTTTTCCGGGTGGAATTTTTCGCATGTACCAGCTGTGTTTCGCAGTGACGGGAGAGAAAGGAAGGGGCGCAAAAATTGGCAATGAGAGGAATATCTAGAATACAGACAATAAAATTGGCAAATAGCCAAACTTTTTGCAATCAACAAGTCGTCGTTGCTCGGTGAATGGGAAATCTAACCAGCTTGAACACGTGCCTCATACGTGTGAATTGGACGATCGCAATTTGATCTGAGAAGCTGGCGAACAAAACTGAACTTGTCCACATTAGGCCAATTTTTTTTTCGTATTCAAGCACACCTGTATTAGGGGTCGGTTTGAAATTCCAAATGTTGAATGATCAGAACGCTCAAAACTCCGAAAATATGCTACCCCGAAAGATCAAAACTCCCAAAGAATTTTACACGAAAGACTAAAACTCCGTAAATCTGAACACCGTCAAAATAATTCGGCTATGGAAGTTTTAAAAGTTTAAACATTTTCAATAAATCGAAGAATTATTTCAAGAATTTTTTTTCATGCAGAAATGATTTTGTTAATTTAAAAATTTGTCGAGACAATGTTATACGTTCTACATAATTTACAGTCAACCGTGTAGACTTTCGCTGGCAGAATCTTGACGAACCTTGTAATTTCGGAACATTAAAATTAGGAATTTTGAACGGCCGGCGCATGTAAAGTTCGGAATTTCAAGCCGGCCCTCGTGTCAAGATCATGCCAACGAAAGTCCACACAGTTGACTGTAAATGATGTAGAACGTATAACATTGTCTGGACAAATTTCAAAAGTGACGTAAAATCGCTTCTTGATTATAAAAATGCTTAAAATAATTCGTCGATTTATTGAAAATTTTGAAACTTTTAAAACTTCCATAGGCAAATTATTTTGACGGTGTCAAGATTTTCGGAGTTTTGACCTTTCGTGTAAAATTCTTTCGAAGTTTTGATCTTTCGGGGCACTATTCTTTCGGAGTTTTGAGCGTTCTGACTATTCAAAGTTCGGAATTTCAACCCGGCACATATGTTAAGGGGAGGGTAGGGGTTTCAGCGTGAAAAAAATCACTTTTTTGCAATTTTTTTCATCTATGTGGATAGAGTAAATTTATTGAAACCTTTTGTACATTGTTGAGTGTCATTTCAAGAACATTCCGTGAAATTTATACGCGTTAAGGGCGGGGTAAAGTATTAAAATTTTTTCTTTCATTTTTTTTTAATTTTTTAAATGAATGCATAATATATCAAGAATATTGTGTTAAAATTTCAAGTCGATCGGAGTAAAATTGACGAAGTTATGAGTATTTGAGCGTCTATTGCTCCATGCCGTTCTCTTCTCTTCTGCGTTTTTCAAACCGTTTTTCTGAGACTTGTTATATTGAAGTCCGTGTGCACGATAACTCAAAATCTACTGGACCAATCGCTTTGAAATTTTGCACTTTGAATTTAGGTCACCCTAGAATTTCCGAAAAATCGATCTTTTTTAATGGTCCGCTAGGACCTCAAAAATGATGTCCCAAAAGATTATGGCCGGGAAAAATCTCTAAGTACTCGGTTTTCGAATTTTAGTACAAGACCGCCTGGTCCGCAGCGAGCTACTCAAAACTTCAAACGCGTTTATCTCAAAACGGCATTTTTTAGTTGGCCGGAAACATAACTCACACAATTTTCAACCGATTCACTTGAAATGTTGAATATATCTTGAAAAATACATTGTCTATGGAAGTACGTAGGATTTTTTTTTATATTGCGTAGTTCATTTGTTATTAACAATTATCTGACGAATTTTCGGCAAATTTTTCACTTTCCACTTTAGAAGTGCGCCATTTGGCCAAAAATCAATATATCGAAAAAAATCCTACGTACCTCTATAGCAGTGTATTATATATAATCGAAAAAAAAATCATTGGCTCATTATAATTAAAAAATTACAGGAACTGTTTGTCCGGCCGTGGACTCTGGGAAAACGGAGACGACATCGCAAAAAAGCTGCACAGCCGCCATTTTGAAATTAATCGCTTCAAAAAAATTATTCTATACAGTCACTGATATCTATGATAAACACCCTTTTTTGTAATCTCGATTTATTCTGTAGTTTTTCTGAAAAAAAAAAATTCCCAAAAAGCCTATTTTTTCGGCCTCTAGAGTGGCCTAAGGCCACTCCGGTAGTTCTGTATGTATACGTATGAGCCAAAAGTTTCGGTCGAAGCGTATAGTAACATCCAATGCCTATACGATGCTATTGGTTGTACATTTTTGACAGAGCTTGTACCCTCTACCAGGTGTACCGGAAAGTTTTTACCGGATTTTTAAATGAAAAGACACATAATTAAAAAAAAAAAAAAATGATATTTATTCAAAGTATTGGCCATTCGATTCTACACACTTTGTCCATCTTTCTGGCAAATGATGAATGCCATCCCAAAAGAACTGCTTGTCCTTTGAGCGGAACCATTCAACGACCCATTTTTCGACTTCTTCGAAATTTGCAAAGTGCTGCTCAGCCAGTGCGTGCCCCATTGATGCGAAAAGGTGATAATCGGACGGAGACAGATCCGGAGAGTACGGCGGGTGTGATAATACGTCCCATCCAAGCGATTTTAATACGTCTGTCACCGGTTTTGCTGTGTGTGATGGTGCATTATCATGCAACAAAATCACTTTACCGTATCTTCGGGCCCATTCTGGACGTTTTTTAATCAATGCATAATTCAAATTGATTATTTGTTGTTTGTAGCGATCAGTATTTACTGTTTCACCAGGTTTTAGAAGTTCGTAATACACCACACCACCCTGGTCCCACCAAACACAGAGCATTGTCTTCTTTCCGAAGCGATCCGGCCTTGGAGTTGATGGGCCAGGTTGGCCAGGCGATAACCACGATTTTTTTACGTTTTGGATTTTCGAAAAAAATCCATTTTTCATCACCCGTCACAATCCGATGCAAAAATGACTTTCTTTCGTACCGTTGAAGCAGCATTTCACAAATGGTTTTTCGATTTTCCATTTGCCTATGATTCCGTTCATGTGGCACCCAGCTTCCTAGTTTTAAAATCTTTCCCATTGCTCGTAAGCGGTCGCTAATCGTTTCTTGTGCCACATTTAACCGTTCTGCCAATTGTTTTTGAGTTTGGGTTGGGTCTTCGTCCAATAACACCTGCAATCCCGCGTCCACAAATTTTTTTGGTCTACCCGAACGTCTACTGTCTGTTAAATAAAAATCCCCACTTTTAAATTTTCGAAACCACGTCTCACACGTTTTTACGCTTGGAGCATGCTGTCCGTAAGTTTCTACCAGCAAACGATGAGTTTCAATGGCCTTTTTCTTTTGATGAAATAAGAAAAGCAATGCATGCCGCAAATGCTCTTTGTCAGGTACGAAATTCGACATATTCACAGAGCTACAACACTATGACACTTTTATTTAGTCAGAATGAAAATGAGTAGTTTTTAAAGGTTAATGGCAGTAGAATAAAATGACATATATGCCAAATTATTTTATTCCATACTGACGGCTAGCGGCATCTGTCAGAAAAACCGGTAAAAACTTTCCGGTAGAGAGCGGCGCTGTAATCGCGGCAACAGCGCCATTTTCCTGCAGTCATAGCGTTGACCTTCCTACGATCCGTCTTTCGCGAAATATTTTATATTAATAAAAAAAAAACGTGAAAATGTCAGCCTAAATGCGATACAAAAGAAAGTTTACAAGAAAAAAGGCGCTTGCTAAAAGACTGAAAGCTATGACAGCCATGTGTCAAGCAAATGCGGCTAAACGCGATGAGAATAACCATAACCTGTCGGATCGTGGTTTTACAACATCTTGCCGACAGTTTAAATTGTATTCGCTGTAACAAAGACAAATACATGCATAAATACACGCATAGATTGAACAAATTAAATTCGTTTGCAGAATAAATTTATTTCACATCCGTCTCAGAATTACTAGAACTCGGGGAAAAAAAAAACACGCTTCGAGTTCCCAGACCACGCGCCGATCAGCTGACTGCAGCGTACACTGTTGCCATTCCGTTACAGATGGTTGGGCCCGAGTTCGGTGTGGAATAAAATTACCAAGTCGATATCTCCGAAACGAAACGGTCAAAAATGAATCAAAGATGTGTGCGGCCGTGTAGATGACAAGTTGATCGTTGAGGATTCGGCTTCGGTCCGGCCAATGAAGGTTTTCCAAGGTCAGCGATGGAAATAAAGGATGTTTTTCTTACGTTTCGGCCCTCTCGTTAGGGTCCTCATCAGAAATTATATTTTTCTCGATGTTGTTGATATTTCAGGATTTTTGCATACATTCGGAAGGTTATTTCGAAAAAAAAAACATTATTTATGGAAATAAATAATGTTTAGTGGAAAAATACGTGATAGATAGTGATATTGTCGTTTATCAGCGATTTTTCTTATCTACTGAGTTAGTTCTAACTTACTTAAGTTAGTTCATTAATAATGTTTAGTGGGAAAATACTTAATAGATAGAGATATTGTCGTTTATCGGCGATTTTTATTATCTATTGAGTTAGTTCTAACTAACTTAACTAAGTTAGAACTAACTCAATAGATAAGAAAAATCGCTGATAAACGACAATATCTCTATCTATTAATTATTTTCCCACTAAACATGATTTATTTCCATAAATAATGTTAACTAACTTGACTAAGTTAGAACTAACTCAATAGATAAGAAAAAATCGCTGATAAACGACAATATCTCTACATATTAAGTATTTTCCCACTAAACATTATTTATTTCCATAAATAATGTTTTTTTTTTCGAAATATCCTTCCGAATATATGCGAAAATCCGGAAATATCAACAACATCGAGAAAAATATAATTTCTGAAGAGGACCCGAACCAGAGGGCCGAAACGTAAGAAAAACATCCTTTATTTCCATCGCTGACCTTGGAAAACCTTCATTGGCCGGACCGAAGCCGAATCCTCAACGATCAACGAAACGGTCAAGGTTTGTCATTTTTTTAAAATAAATCCCACAATAGTTCCGCGTACACGTGTGTTTTTATTTTGAAATCCTAAGATCCGTTTAGAACCTATATCGAGAAATGCGAGCAAACTCCTATAGGTTTACGTCTTAGGTATAGGGATCGTGTACAAAAATACCCATATTTAATCGCAATTATCTCGTGAACTAAACGGTGAATCGAATTGAATTTTTGGGCATCAGTCCATGAAGATCATATCTACACCATACTTAGATTTTAGCCAATTCCTAAAATTTGAATAAAACTACAGAACTCCCTTAAGCTGCGGTTGCTCGAACTGCAAATGATTTACGTCTTCGCAAAAGTAAAGTTTACTATAATTTTTTCGAATAGTCACTTTTATAAGGTCTTCGAATAAATTATACTCGAAAAACGATCATGTTAACCGTATGAATTGTACAACCTTGAAAAGAATAGTAGAAGTTGAACTGAGCTAAACTTAACGTACAGTATACAATATTAGTATTTTTACGCCGATTTTGTTATAGCACTGAATTAACCATATTTATATTGTCAAGACTTTTACAGTAGTGAATAATCATTTCGGGAATATATATATTCAAACATGTCACCCAAATCGCATGTTTAGATGTACTTTTCGCTTATAGTCGTGTTAACCATATTATGAGTGCGGTATGAATAACCTATAACGAATTTTACTATTCCTTTTTTTTCTATGGGCGTTTATTGTAAATACCATGGACTTTTGTCTCAGTGTACGAGTATGTATTTTTGGGTGGGACTCGAAATATCGATGGATCAATATTCGCATGGGCTGAAATATCGAATTAAAAAATGTCGAATGTTTGAATATAGATAGATCAATGTTCGGAGGGTTTATATAGTCGTAAATAAAAATTCCGAATACGAATATCTCGAAGTTGAAATATAGCGAAAAACAAAAACCGATTTAAAAAATATTGAGAGACATAATATCGAATTGCTTATATAAATAACACCAAATAATTCGAGAAGACGAATCTTCGAATTGTAAATATAGCGACGGTTCAAAAAACAGAAAGCATTAAATCGAACGGCCAAAAAGTCGAGTGGTTAAGATAGCGAAGGGTCAAAATGTCGAACGGCCCGGATGGCGAAAACTTGTGATCGAGGCAGATAGCGTTAGCGGTCGGCCGGGACGACATCCATACCATGTTTGCCATTTTGGCATTCGCCATTTCGGACCATCGATATTTTGCGTCTCGATATATTGCTTTTCGCTATAGGCGCTATTACGAATATTAGATACTCGCTTTTTTCTGTTTCGGAGATACGGATATTATAGATTGTTCGAATCTATATTTGTATGTCTCAAATTGCAGACGATCTGAATATACGTTTTCAGATAAATGTGCTCTCGAATAAATGATGCTTTGCTTTATAGTCATTCGATTTTTTATTCGATCAAAACATAAAATTTCGAATAATTAAACCTTCGTTATTTTGAGAGTTCATAATTCTGTCGTTTCGAAATATTTGTCGATCTATATTTGGTCCTTCGATATTTTGATCCCCACCCGTATTTTTTTCCTCTTTAACTTACCAAAAAGTATGGTATAAAATCTGGCGGATGTGAGTGACAAATAGGCGCCATAAACAGCGGCTGCATGAAGAAATGTAAAGACTACGATGTTGAGCCAGACGAGACGCCTTCGGTACTCGGATTTTGGCTTCGGGAGTTCGGTGGACTGGTTCTCGTGCCCTTCCAGGGTCTCATTTTCGTACAGTACGCCCGTTGGCACACTCGTCACGTTCGGGGCCATAGTAGCTTCTTTTCTGCAACACAAATTAATTCAAAATTGTCACAAACGAGGGTCGAACTCATCGCGTGTAAATAATTACGGGACAACGAGGATACGAGGCTTTCGGAAAAAAATCGTACGACAAATCAACAACGAGATCGTCATCGATGCAATATTTATTATCGACGAGTTGAAAAGTGCGGAAAAACATTGGAGCATAAATACGTTCGAGAACTTTGGAACTTTTTCTTTTCATTGCTGTATGGACTATTCACGTTCGAGGTGGCTTGTTAGCGAAGTGCTAAAAATTCCAATTTTGCAACTCGAGATCTTTGTAATTACAACTTACGAGGTCAGACCCACTCGTTATTGTGAAATATTCATAACGCAAAAAATTGCCGTCGAGCTAGCAACAAAAAAAAACATTTTGAATTTCAGTCACGTTCAACAAACGATAATAAGGAAAATTTCTCAAGCAGCCCGAACTTTGGAATCATTCAGATAAGCTTTAAGGGGCTATACCAGTGTGACACTTTCAAAAAATCGATATTTTTGCCTCTTTCGACAGTTTATACTTCCAAGAATATCCTGTAAAATTTTCAAGGCTGTATCTCTAATCATTTTATCTTGCAAAAATCGATAGTTAAATCTTTAAGGGCCGGGTAAAGTATTTAAATTTTTGTTTTCATTTTTTTTTTCATTTTTTAAATGAATGCATAATATATCAAGAATATTGTGTTGAAATTTTAAGTCGAACGGCGTAAAATTGACGAAGTTATGAGTATTTGAGCGTCTATTGCTCAATGCCGTTCTCTTCTCTTCTGCGTTTTTCAAACCGTTTTTCTGAGACTTGTCATATTTGAAGTCCGTGTGCACGATAACTCAAAATCTACTGGACCAATCGCTTTGAAATTTTGCACAGTACTTCTTCACATAATTCACCAGGTATTGTCGAGAGCTTTTTTGTTTTTTTTAATAATTACTAATTTTTCAACAACAAATTAGCCGATTTTTTTTAGCGAAAATCGGGTTTTTGGCTCCCAAGTGCTACGAAAAATCTAAAAATCGAAGAAAAAAAATCCTCCCGTCATTACCTCGAGAAACATCTCTTTTAACAAATGCATTTTGATTTTTTTGTTTCAAATGATTCTGTTGCGAGTTATGGTGCACACCGCAAACCAACTTTTTTTCGAGGCGCCTCCGGGGTTTAATTTTCACTCGCTCAATTTTGAATATTTTGCAATGCAAATTTAGGAGAATGTTGTTCAAATGTTACTTTATTATATGTAAATTTTTCAATAAACGAACACTATTCGTTACGCCAAAAAAAAATCTTAAAAACATGCCTTTTTTTCGCCGAATTAACTTTACCCCGCCGTTAAACGCGTTTTTCTCGAAATGAGATTTTTCAAAGTTGCTGACATTGTAACTCAAAGAGCAGTTATCCGATTGACTTGAAATTTGAACTCAGTACTCTTGAATATATTCATTCTACAATGACGTAGGATATTTTTGATTGGATGAAAATTGACGATTTGGCATTGAAAAAAAAACGACCATTTTATAGACAAGAAAACAGACGTTTTTTCATAACTACGCCATTTTGGTAGATTTTGATATTTTTCGAAAATCCTACGTTATTGTACAGGCAATACCTTCCAGTTTAACGACTTTTTTTCCTTTTTCGGTTTCAGCTACTCAATCGGCCGGAATCATGTCAGCAGTGGAGGAACTTTTTTTTGGCTCCTCCGAAGGCAGCGCATAAGTCGCTTGAATCTCAATATTTTTTTATGAAAAAATTATGTAACGTAGGTCAAATATAGCCAAATATATTCTCAATTTTCCGAAACATTTAATTGAGTACTTTTCTTCCAAAAAATTCCCGAAAACGACCCAAATTTTCAGCGTTCACACTGGTACAGCCCCTTAAGGGAGACTTTGTCCTTGAAATTTTTAAAAAATCAATTTTTTTTTATTACGGATTCTTAATCTACAGGTAAGTAGAAATAAATCTGTCGAAGCCGCCGATTAGCGGTAATTATAAACACATTTGTGTAAAAACATTACAAAACTTTAAACGCGTTTTTCTCGAAAACACGTTTTTAAAAATGGCTGACATTCTCCTGACCGCTGTAATTAACATATCGACCTGAAATTTGGAGAGCATACTCAGAAAATATGTCTTCACGGAATGACGGATCGTTTTTGCAATAGATACATTTTTGCATTTATTATTCATCTTTTTATGCGAAAAAAACGCGAAAATTCGATTTTTTTTCAAATTGCCGCCATTTTCCGTAATTTGTACTAAACGAAAAACCCATCCGTCATTCCATGACCAAAGGGTCACAGATTGATAATATGCTTTGAATTTGTGTTCCAGATCAACAAAGAGGGGGCAGTGATGTCAGCCGTTTACCTCCCGCGATTTGAGGACCTGTTTTCGCGGAACTGCAACGGCCGCCATTTTGGTTTATTTTTTCAAAAAAAAATTTTTTTAACGTTCTGTATATCATGAATAAAAGCAAGAAAAAACCGCACTCAAAAAGCTTTACTCGTTTCCTTTAAAAAAAATAAAACGTAAACACCTGAAATATGGCACTCCAAGGACAAAGTCTCCCTTAAATGACAATGATTACGGTGTTTCTATATATTTTGCAATAAAAAAAACAGTCACATGTCAAGCCTATGTACCTGTGTGCGAAAGATCGACCCTATCACCCCAATACGTGAGATGAAAAAAAAACTGTGAAAATCAATCTGCTTTTTTTAACTTCAAGGTTATGCATACCCCTTAAGAACGATACACTTAAGATTATGAAATTGTAGATATTATCAGTATATTGATCTACCGTGATTTTTAATTGATCAGTGACTAATTGTCAATTAAATTACCGATTTCTGACTTTTTTAAACGTGTTTCTCCTTGTCGGAATTATTCCTATATTCAAACACGCGAAGAGCAACGAAAAAAACAACAACGAACGATCGAAGTATAGAAGTGCGAGTGTAGAAAAAAAAAACAGACAACATGCGAGTGTGGACGAACTCTCGCAGTTTTATGCATATCTTACGGTTGTTATGACACAGTAAAATGGCGTTACATTCAATGACCGCATGGTTTTTCCTTTTTACGCCGGTTCGTGACGCACTCTGTACACAACTTTATAATACTGCTTCGACGAAGGATCCACAGAAGGAAAAAATGTGCTTCGCCGCTCGAGTACACGCGCAAGGTCGTAAATTATCTTCGCGGACGACGGAGAGACTTCCGGATTCGTCTTGTGTCGTGAAGAAATGATTTAAAAAACAGCAAAATTATCATGAAAGATCTTAATAATTACTTTACCGTCTCTTTTATGTAGCCAACGTGTAAAAATTTATCAACAAATTTATAAAATCGTTGCATCAATAATACAAATATTTATAATAATAATAATAATAAATATAAATATAAATATTTATAATAAAATATTTATATTTATATTTATATAAAAAATGTTTACATAAAAATATAATCAAAATTAATATAAATAATAATATTAATTATTATTATTATATTCATTATTATCATATTAATAATACGTATTGTTATTATTAAATTTAATATTTTCAAATCATTGGTAGTGTAGTCTGAAAGTCTGGTGTTTGCGCCAAATACTGATCAAGTTTTTGGATCTGTTAATGTTGCATTTAGTGTCTCAGGAATGACCGAAAAAATATTCGCGGTCTTAAGGGGCCAGTTCACTTTGAAAATTTCAAAAAATCGAAAGCCAGCAAGACTTGAAAAAATCGACGATGATGAGCAATCAGAAGGGATTTTTGACGGTGCAGGTATTGCCGATTGAGTTTAGGTAAGAGTTTTTCATAATATCAACTTCAAACGCGTTTTTCTCGAAACAACGTTTTCAAAATCTAGCTTCATCGTATCTCTAAAACTAATAAACCGATTCTCTTGAAAGGCCATAGCCGGGTAAGTAGGGAAAAATTGCCCCCGCATTTTTTCCAGCGAAATTAGGGGTATATTCTGAGGTATAAAAAAAAACAAATTTTCTGAAAATTTCATCCCCGTCGACGCAATGGTTTTGGAAAAATAAATTTTTTTTTAATAAAAAATAAATAAAAATTCCGGGAACGCTTCAGTAGATCGATTCAATTTTTTTGGTACTTGTTACGATCAAACGTGTTACGAAATAAAACTATAGAACATCTTGCAAAAGATTAAGGTTTGAAAAAAAATAATGTTCCTTGTTTTATTTTTTTTACTATAATCCACTTGGGATACAATAACGAAATTTTTTTCATATAATTTTTGGGCACCTTATTAGATTATATAATTTTTTCAAAATGATCGGTTTGGTATGCCACAGTGAAAAAAAAAGAAACAAACTTTTTTGATATATTTTAGTTATATACCTATATAACTAAAATATATCAATAGTGTGTTTCTTTTTTTTCACTGTGGCGTACCAAACCGATCATTTTGAAAAAATTATATAATCTAATAAGGTGCCCAAAGATTATATGAAAAAATGTTCGTTATTGTACCCCAAGTGGATTATAGTAAAAAATAAATAAAACAAGGAACATTATTTTTTTTAAACCTTAATCTTTCGCAAGATGTTCTATAATTTTATTTCTTAACACGTTTGATCGGAACAAGTACCAAAAAAGATCAAATCGATCCACTGTACCGTTTCCGGAAAAAATTTTTTTTTGATATTTAAAAGAAATCATTTTTTTTAAACCATTGCGTTGACGCGCATGAAATTTTCAGAAAATTTGTTTTTTTTTTATACTCCAAATTTCGCTGGAAAAAATGCGGGGGCAATTTTCCCCTACTTACCCGGCTATGGCCTTTCAACCAAATATTGTAAACATGATTCGCAAAAGATGACCCTCGATGGTGTTAAAATTTTGATTTTTACTCTTTTGTTTTTGCGAAAAACTGCGAAAAAACGCGTTTTTTTTACTTTTTTCGTTTTTCATCTGCCATTTTTTTATTTTTCGATAAAACTTTATATCCGAAGGTCATTTTGTAGCTGGTGTCATACTGAATCTAATGGACTTTGATTTTTTTGTTTCAGACAAGCCGTTGCCGAGTTGTGACGGAGCTACCTAGCCCACCTGTTTGTTAGGCGTTACGTTAAACTATAGTTTTTGTACTTAAAAATTAATAAAAATGAATTAAATTTTTTTTAAATGTATTTCAACACTTAAGCCCAACAACTTTTATATTCATATATTTTATAAAATCCTTTAGAAAATCGCAAAAATAGCCTTTTTGCGTGGCTCCAAAGTCGACTGGCCCCTTAAGAATGGGCGCTTTCTGAAATATTGCATGCATATGTAGGTTGTTATGATAATTCCATACATTCCATGGACTTTATATGCGTAATACCTGCGCTACACATAATGATAAAGAATAATAATTATTATTATTGATGTTGAATAGAATCAATTAAAATTCAAATAAAGTAAAATAAAATAAAATAAAATAAGAATGAATAATTAATAATAAATTCAACACTAATTTACTGCCAAAAATGATAATATTTTTACTAATAATGAAAATAATGATAATAGTACGAAGCTTACTATTTTGAAAAAATCTTAACTGTGAATGATTGCGAAAAAATTGATTTTCTTAATTACAATAAAAAATTGAAAGCCATTTATTCTATCGTTTTGTGTAATACCCTAATCCAAAGTTTCGAAAATCTCACAATCAACAAGTGACCGAAAACAATGTGTAGACCCAAGTTACTGCGCAACGTTCAACAGTTACGAAACTGGATTTGTTATATGAATATAAATGGGCCAGTGGCTCGCTACCGCTCTATAACTTCAAAACTCATTAGATGGTTGGATGTTGCGTAATCGGCAAAAGACAACAACAATAAAATGAAGACGAAGCTTGTCACAGCGACTTATGTCAAGGTTTCAAAATTGTAAGAAAATCGTTTTATATCCGGCAAATACTTTTGCATTGATAGAATATTGAAATCATTGTTTTTTTCACCTAACGTTGACTTTCTCTAAAGAGGTCTGAATTATTCGTAACTACGACCTCCAATCCCGTGGTCCAGAAATAAATAATAAAAGCAGTAAATTCAGTAAAGGAATATCAAAACGAATCGGAGAAAGTTTCGTGGCGCCATGTAATCCAAAAATTAAAATGAAAACATTTGATAGTGAGAATTATGAGTTTCAAAAAAAATGTTTAAAAAAGTGATTTTCCGGAACAACGCAATATTAATTTATATGTCAAAAAAATATTTAAAAAACAAGCTTTTATTTAATGTACTAAAAAGTAGAAAATCATTTTTTCACCGAGTCACTTATATGCGACTATAAATGGAAGCTTGGGCCGCTAAACTTTTTAAATGTTTAATAAATTTGCTCAACTCAGTTTTATTAACCGTATTTATTTTGGCATTTTATGCTTAACTTTCTCTAATTACAATAGTAATTAGAGAAAAAATTATTATCACACGTTTATACTCAGGTTCGGGATTTTTGTTTAAGAAATCTAATATTGTTTTACAGTAAATTAAAAACCGTTGATATGTTAACGGATTTATGTAAATTAAAGATTATATGACTAAATTTTGAGCGCCCCAAGGTATTATATACAGGGTGTCCCTCTTACCTCTGCCACCCGGAATAACTCGGTAATTATCGACGTCACAAAAAAATGTTCCAGACAAAAGTTGTATTGTGTGAAGAGGGCCATGAAATGCGGCCATTTTTTTTTTATTTCGGTCGCCGCGCCGACGCACAGTGAAGGTCACCTCCACCTTTTTAAATGGAATGGTACATTTTTTTTCAACCATCTTGTGCAGCACCTCAAGCCGCATAAAAAACATCAGGGGGTCAAAGCCGTTCAAGGTCATTCAAGGTCACGTATTTAGATTTCTATCATCGGTACTGACCTTGAATGACCTTGAACGACTTTGACCCCTTAATGTTTTTCATGCGGCTTGAGGTGCTCCACAAGATGGTTGAAAAAATGAACCATTCCATTTAAAAAAAGTGGAGGTGACCTTCACTGTGCGTCAGCGCCTCCACCGAGATAAAAAAAATTGATCGCATTTGATGGTCCCCTTCACACCGTACAACTTTTGTCTGGAACATTTTTTTGTGACGTCGATAATTACCGAGTTATGACCTGTGTAGTCACATAAAGGTGACTTGGTGAAAAAGAATATTTTCTACTTTTTAGTACATTAAATAAACGCTTGTTTTTTGATATTTTTTTTATAGATAAATTATTTTCTACTTTTTTAGTACATTAAATAAAAGCTTGTTTTTTTGAATATTTTTTTACATATAAATTATTTTCTACTTTTAAGTACATTAAATAAAAGCTTGTTTTTTTGAATATTTTTTTACATATAAATTATTTTCTACTTTTTAGTATTTAATTGATTTAACTAGTTAGTTGTTACTAGAAGTTTACTAGTTTACGAGTTTGTACATTAGGAACATGGAATGCTTGTGGAAAATAACAAAGACTGTAATTGGGATTGAACTTACGACTAAGTGATGCATATAAACTTTTCACATGCAAACACAATCGACTGCGAATTTGTTTGTATGTGTTAGTGAGATTTTACCTATAGATGATTAGATATTGCTAATTTTACATGACAAGTTGAAAATTTTATAGATATACAGGGTGATTTTTTAATCTTAAAACTGCTAAATATCTAGAAAAAATAAGCCTTATAGGACAAAAATGTCCCAAATAAACCTTCAATAGTTTCCAAGCGGCAATTCAATCCCGAAGAAATGAACCGCCTGCCGCCCCTCCTGGGGTTGGGGCGGGGGGGGGGGGGGACTTTGAAATCTTAAATGGGAACCCCTACTTTTCATTACAGATTCAGATCATACATTAAAAAAAACACGTAACTTTTGTCTGAACTTTTTTTAAATTCGGGATATATGGCGCTGGATTGGTAGAGGCAGAACGATACATTGGCCTGCCAGATCGCCAGACCTTACGTCGCCAGAATTTTGGTTGGGTCTCTTAAAAACTGTAGTTTATCAACAAGTGCCAACAACTCGTGAAAACATGATTGGACGAATCAGAAATGCTCGCGCAAACATTAAAGCGAACAAACTTTTGAGTTGTGTACAATCATTCGAAGTACGGATCAATAAATGCATCGAAGTTGAAGGTCATCAGTTTGAACACTTATTGAATTAAATGGTGAGAGGCAAGGGGACTCACGATAATCAAACACCCCGAATGTGAGAGGCAAGGGGACTGACAATAATGAAGCACCCCAAAGAGATTAAATTTCCGTCAGGTCCACGTCCTTAATCCTGGGTAAAGCTACGATCGGATACAAAATTATAGTAGATATTTACGATAATTTAAAAAAAACATGTTTCCGACAAAAGTTACTTTTCTTCGACGTAGCTCCATTATGCAATAAAACATAGGGGATTTCCCATGAAGAAAAGGAAGGTTGCCCAATCTTCACCGAGCGCAGCGCCATCTATCCCGAATTAAAAAGAAAGTTCAGACAAAAGTTACGTATTGTTTAATGTATAATTCGAATCTGTAATGAAAAGTGCGGGTTCCCATTTAAGATTTCAAAGTTCCCCCCGCCCCACCCCCAGGGCGACCGGCAGGCGGTTAATTTCTGTAGGATTAAATTGCCCCTTGGAAACTATTGAAGGTTTATTTGGAACATTTTTATCGTGTAAGGCTTATTTTTCGAGATATTTAGCAGTCTCAAGGTAAAAAATCACCCTGTATATATATTAGGGTGTGCGGGAAAAAATCGAAATATTTTTTTCGGGTGCATCCACCAAAAACAGGTGAATTAAGGTAAAAAAAGAAGAATCCTCGAAGGAGAGCTCAACAAAAAATTATTTCGGACGGCGCATTGCATTTGAATACTTTCCATAAGAATAACACAGGAAAATATTGGCACTTTTTAACGTCGTAGTAAAACTCTTCAGAAAAAAATCTCACAAAAATGTGTTTAAGATTAATCTGATACAGAATTGAATTCCCTACATAAAAAGTTCCTACGAACAATTAGCTTAGAACAACCGTTCAAGTGGTATCGCTGCCTAAAATTAATTTTTTTACTTAAGCGGCGTGCGCGCCCTAGCACACGCTGCCACCTGGCAGCAGCATGCGGTAGCTCGTAGTGCAAAATTACAAGCTTCACGCTAGCGCCACGAACGGGAAACCGCGACATTTTCCCCCAAATTAAGATCTGTCACTGCTACAAAATTTCATTCGTTATTGCGAAGTGAATCCTGTAGTGGGGAGGCTGCCTCGAAAAAGTTAGCTAGTCACTACTGGTACTTTAACGAGAAAATTGTTGCTTTGTCGTTTTTTGACAATGCTGTGCCGATAAGTGTGAAGGCAAAAATGGTACAAGCTCTGCAATCTCGAGAAAAATCCAAAAATCCTTCCGAGCGAGTAATTGTTTAAAAAAATGATTGGGAAATGGTGCTGAAAGAAGACACAAGCGATTTCGTTACTCAGGAATCCTTATTTTTTTCCAGCAATTAAATTTACCTCATGATTTTTTGAGAGTAAATATTGAATTATGGCCGGAAAATGCCACTTATTTGAATTGCTTAGGTTTTTTTTTAAATCCAAAGTCGTTAATAACGTAGCCGAACGTGGTGTCACTTTGATAGAAGCATATAACGGTTCATTAACAAAAAACGAAGAGCAGCTACAATATTTATTGGGCGTAGTGCAAAATCATCGACACAAATACCCTAATTGCAACAAACAGACCCTTAAAAAAAGGAACGATGATTATCAAGCATTATAATGTAAAAACAAACCATTTTATCTTATTAAACCAAATTAATTCAATAAAACTTTTCGAAACACGATCAATGATGGACGTCGTTTCTTTTATATTTCTCGTTGTACTTGATTCTTTTTTGTATCAGAGAAATATTTTGAGAACGATTCCATGCAAATTGTATGATAGAGCAGAACATTCTCTACAAAAAAAAAACCCAAAAAGTTTTTTCGTAAAGCGAAAAATTCGATATTTACAGCATTCTGAATTATTTTTTTTTCTATCAATTCAATTTCAGACAGCGATTCCACTTGAACGGTTGTTCTGAGCTAATTTTTCGTAAAAACTTTTTTGTTGGAAATTCAATTCTCCATGAGAATATGTTAATGACACCTTTGCGTGATTTTTTCCTGACGAGTTGCACTACCACATTCAGAAATCCCAATATTTTCCTGGGTTATTCTTATGGAAAATATTCAAATGCAATGCGCCATTCGGAATAATTTTTTTTTGAACTCTCCTTCGAGCATTCTTCATTTTTCACCTTAATTTACCTTTTTTTGGTGGATGCAACAGAAAAAAAAAGTATCGATTTTTTTCCGCACACCTATACAACACACCTAAACAAACATATATATATATATATATATATATATATATATATGTTTGTTTAAGTTGAATCATGCATTATCATCCATTAGATGCATGTTCGCGAAATTTCAGAGCTCTAAGTAGTCGGGATGTGGGTGAAATATCGATTATCCGTTTTGCATCTCACAGAAACTCAAGTTCAATAGAAGCTTGTCAAAAAGCAATGATACATGCATCCAATGGTGTCAAAAAATGGTTCAAAAGATTTAAAAAAAAATAATTATCCAGGGCAACGCAATAAAAAAAATGATGGATCCAAGTGCCATTAGATGTTCCCAAACTCCTCGTTTTGCCAACGCGTTAAAGGTGACGTAAAACACGCCAATGTCAGGGAAACGCTCCCCTAAACTGAGCCGAAACCCCTATCTGCGCTTCGACACCACCCCAAACCTCAGATTCATTTATTTCACAAAAACCATTGATTTTTTTGCAAAATAAAAAGTTTTATTAGTTCAGTGCGCATAATTGACGAAGTCGATGACGCTGAAGTTTGCATCGTTGGAAAACAACGAATTTTTTGTTCATTTTTTATTCCCCTATTTTTATCATTATCCAAAGCCTTTTCTTTTCACGTTGAAGTCGTAAATCTCCGATAAAAATTTCGTTAAAACGTTTGAGTGACTTTCACGGCCCAAATCAGCCAGGAAAAAACAACTATTAAAAATAATTCATTTTCGTTGTACTGCAACGATGGCAACTTCAACATCATCGGAGTCATCATCTTCAACCTTCCACCTTCCATCATCTTCAACCTTCCACCAAGCTCTTCCACCAAACCTGAAGAACAAGATTATTGATTACAATTTTTCCCATCGATTGCGAGAGGAAAAAAACTCAACCCAATTAATCGTCAAATCCGTCCAAATATTCCCCCTTCTCTTGATTCTATACTGAGTTTTCGCAATAATAGTATACGTGGCAAAAGTAGAAGGAAAAAAACGTAAAAAAAAATGAAGTATGGAAAAAAGACGATTGAAAGTGTTTTCTTATCTACGCTTGAGCTGTACACTTTTTTCTCCATTACGTCGTACCGAAGCAATTCAATCACTATTATCCTGCATGTAACAGTCGGGAGAAGTTGTTCTTTTTTTCTTCCCTTTCTCCATACAACGTCGAGCAGAACAATGGCTTGTGCACGAACAATAGTACAGTGGAACAATCCATGCAATTCGAAAAAGAAAACAAAATGTGAAAACACCAGCTGCAATAACAATTCCTATAGATTATCTACTTTTACCCGTACGTCTTTGTTCTTGCTTCAAAGACGAATGCATAAATCGAGCGAAGATTGCAGCACGTGCATGTAGATTTTAACGAATGAACGTTTTTTACGTTCGCAAAATATGTGCGAAAAAAAAACTATCAACCATTTAGACAGTTCCGCAGGCCTTTTCCGTGACCGCAATATACACAGGTCTGATGTATTGAAGTTTTGACATCGTTGGAATGCAACGAATTTTTTTTTTCGCATTGCCCTGTTTTCGGCCCATTTAGGCCACGAAAATTGCCGAAATATTTTTGAAGATGTTTATTAAAAATTAATAACCAAAAACTGCACAAAAAAATTGCATAATAATGAAAACAATGAGATGAAGAAAATCAAGAAGAATTTTCGGAAACTTCGACACCATACGCGTCGATGCAGAAAGGCTGATGATTGTTTGCACATTTATTTGGCTACAGCCTTGTAACAACGTTCGTGAGCATAATTTGACGCAACGAATAGGACAGTGAGTTGTGAATTTTACGTACAAAATTTATATGTAATTTTTTAAATCAGCTTTTATTTAATTTAGTAAAAAGAAGAATTTTTAGCCTATTCACCTATACGTGACGATAAATGAAAGCTTGGAGTCCTCAAATTTTTGAATGTTTAATAAATTTGATCAATTCAGTTTGATTAACGGCGGGGTAAAGTTAATTCGGCGAAAAAAAGGCATGTTTTTAAGATTTTTTTTGGCGTAACGAATAGTGTTCGTTTATTGAAAAATTTACATATAATAAAGTAACATTTGAACAACATTCTCCTAAATTTGCATTGCAAAATATTCAAAATTGAGCGAGTGAAAATTAAACCCCGGAGGCGCCTCGAAAAAAAGTTGATTCGCGGTGTGCACCATAACTCGCAACAGAATCATTTGAAACAAAAGAATCAAAATGCATTTGTAAAAGGAGATGTTTCTCGAGGTAATGACGGGAGGATTTTTTTTTTCGATTTTTCGATTTTTTGTAGCACTTGGGAGCCAAAAACCCGATTTTCGCTAAAAAAATCGGCTAATTTGTTGTTGAAAAATTAGTAATTATTTTTAAAAAACAAAAAAGCTCTCGACAATACCTGGTGAATTATGTGAAGAAGTACTGTGCAAAATTTCAAAGCGATTGGTCCAGTAGATTTTGAGTTATCGTGCACACGGACTTCAAATATGACAAGTCTCAGAAAAACGGTTTGAAAAACGCAGAAGAGAAGAGAACGGCATGGAGCAATAGACGCTCAAATTCTCATAACTTCGTCAATTTTACTCCGATCGACTTGAAATTTTAACACAATATTTTTGATATATTATGCATTCATTTAAAAAATTAAACAAAAATGAAAAAAAAAATTTTAATACTTTACCCCGCCCTTAATCGTATTTAATTTGCACAATAGTAATTAGATAAATTATTATCACACGTTTATACTGAGTTTCAGGATTTTCATTTATTTAGGTAATTTAAGGTTGTTTTGCAGTACATTAAATACAGTTGATATATTAACGGATTTATGTAAATTAAAGATTATATGCCTAAATTTTGAGCGCCCCAAGCTTTTATTTATAGTCACATATAGGTGACTAGGTTGAAATATTATTCTCTACTTCTTTTAGTGCTTTAAATAAAGACTTGTTTTGAAACAAGAGAAATTTTAAATATAAATTATTTTCTACTTTTTAAGGGGCTATACCAGCATGACACTTTTTAAAAAAATCGATTTTTTAAATCCTTTTACGACAGTTTATACTTTCAAGAATATCAATATCATTTTATCTTGCAAAAATCGATAGTTGAATCTTTAATCGCGTTTTTCACGAAATGAGATTTTTCAAATTTGCTGACATTGTAACCCAAAGAGCAATTATCCGGTTGAATTGAAATTTGAACTGAGTACTCTTGAATATATTTACTCTACAATGACGTAGGATATTTTCGATTGGATGAAAATTGACGATTTGGCATTGAAAAAACCGAACATTTTGCAGGCAAGAAAACAGACCTTTTTTCATAACTACGCCATTTTGTTAGATTTTGATATTTTTCGAAAACCCTACGTCATTGTACAGGAAATACCTTCCAGTTTAACGACATTTTTTTCCTTTTTCGGTTTCAGCTACTCAATCGGCCGGAATCACGTCAGCAGTGGAGAAACTTTTATTTTTGGCGCCTCCGAAGGCAGCGTATAAGTCGCTTGGATCTCAATATTTTTCTATGAAAAAATTATGTAATATAGGTCAAATATAGCCAAATATATTCTCAATTTTCCGAAACATTTAATTGAGTACTTTTCTTCCAAAAAATTCCCGAAAATCACTCAAATTTTTCGCGTTCACACTGGTATAGCCCCTTAATCTTTGATTGATTTTTCCAGAGCACTGAAATTTCAGTTAGTGTTATTAAGGATGTTAATAACACCGTTATACAGGTCCATTAGAGATATTTTATTATTCATTTTTTTAAAGTCGAATCATGCATTGTCAACTCTTAGATGGGGCCGGGTTGAAATTCCGAACTTCCAATGCTCCGACGTTTTAAAATTCCGAATTTTAATGTTCCGAAATTCAAGATGGGGCCGGGTTGAAATTCCGAACTTTGAATGCTCCGACGGTTTAAAATTCCGAATTTTTATTTTCCGAAATTCAAGATCAAAACTCCTAAAGAATAGTATCCCGAAAAATCAAAACTCCGAAAGAATTTTACACGAAAGACCAAAAATCCGAAAATCTGAACACCGTCAAAATAATTCGCCTATGGAAGTATTACGAGGGTGGGGTGAAAAGTTTCCGGCCTGACCAAGAAAAACGATGTACAACAATTTTTTTTGCTTTATTTTTCAACATAATCTCCAACAACACTGATACATTTCTCATAACGGTGTTCTAATTTAGTTATACCAGTTTTAAACATAGATTCGTCAAGCTCCTCAAAATACTGATTTACAGCTTCGATAACTTCTTCGTTGCACTTAAATCTTTTTTCGCCAAGCCATTTTTTTAGGTTAGGAAACAGGTAATAGTCGCTGGGGGCTAAGTCTGGAGAATAGGGAGGATGCGGCATCAATACAAACTTCAATTCGTGGATTTTGGACATGGCAACAATCGACGAATGCGCTGGTGCGTTATCGTGATGAAACAAAACTTTTTTCTTCGCCAAATGAGGTCGTTTAATTTGCACCTCGTGCTTCAAACGTTCCAATAACTCTGCGTAGTATTGACCAGTGATAGTCTTACCCTTTTCAAGGTAATCAATGTATATAATTCCTCTCGCATCCCAAAAAACAGTAGGCATAACCTTGTTTGCCGATAAAATTGTTTTTGCCTTCTTTGGGGTTGGTTCCTCTTTTCCAACCCACTGTTTTGACTGTTCTTTATTTTCAGGAGTGTAGTGCTGGACCCATGTGTCATCAACAGTTATGAATCGACGCAAAAATTCGTTTGGATTACGCCTATACAGCGCCAAATTGTCGGTAGAAATGGTTTTTCGAAGCAGTTTTTGGTCGAGCGTTAGCAAACGCGGCACCCACCTTGCACACAGCTTTTCCATGTTCAAATGGTTGTGCAAAATATTTCGCACACGTTCAGCTGACATCCTACAGGTCTCAGCTATCTCATGCACTTTCAACCTGCGGTCTTCCAACACTATTTTATGGATTTTTTCAATCATCTCTGAAGTTGTGACTTCAACGGGCCGTCCTGAGCGAGGCTCGTCAGAGGTGCTCACACGACCCATTTTAAATTCAGAAACCCACTGCTTAACAGTTAAATATGATGGGGAGGAGTCTCCTAGTGCTGAATCCATCTCTTCTTTTATTTGTTTTGGTGTAAAACCTTTCAAATAGAAGTATTTGATGACAGCACGTTTTTCCAATTTTTCCATTTTTACGAAAACAACGGAAGCGTCTCGCGCAATGTGCTCTCAAACGCAAACTAACGTAGCGATTGGGCTGAAACTGTACATACAAGCTCGGTAGGAATGGTACTGTAGGACGCCGCTCCAAAACTAGACCTAGTGGCACCATCTCTTGGTCAGGCCGGAAACTTTTCACCCCACCCTCGAAAAAGTGTCCAAATTTTCAATAAATCGACGTAATGTTTCAAGATCTTTTTTTTAACAAGAAGTGAATTTGTGTCAATTTTGAAATTTGTCTAGACAATGTTATACGTTCTACATCATTTACAGTCAACTGTGTAGACTTTCATTGGCATGATCTTGACATGAGGGCCGGGTTGAAATTCCGAATTTTGAATGCGCCGACGGTTTAAAATTCCTAATTTTAATGTTCCGAAATGACAAGGTTCGTCAAGATTATGCCAGCGAAAGTCTACACAGTGGACTGAAAATGATGTAGAACGTATAACATTGACTTGACAAATTTCAAAATTGGGGTAAAATCACTTCTTAATAAATTAAAAAAAATCCGGTTGGATATGTTCATGCATGCGCGCACATATTCAAGTCTATTCATGTGTGAGCTCGAATGTAGTCGTGAATTGTACTATATCTGGTTAGACATGACCACACATGGGCAGACATGTTCAGCTATAAATTCATATCTGCACATATTTACTTATGCGCGATCATATCTGACCAGATATAGAGCTACCCCTGAGCGCATAAAAATACATGTATGTTCATCTTTGACCATGCATGATCAGATCAGATTCATTTATGTTGAAGATAAACACCTACATGAGCATATCTGCTCAGATATGACCATTTTCCCGGGATATGTGATCAGATATGATCTTTAAGCATATGTGATGTGGAATATGATCAGACCTAATCATATATGATACTGTAAAATGTCAGATATAAATATATCTGATACATATATGACAATATCTGAATCATATATGACGATATCTGAAACATATATGACAATATCTGAAACATATATGAACATATCCACTCAGGCACGAACTTTTTTTCCCGGGTGGTCTGATATCGTCAAATCTAATCATACATGCTCTGATATCGTCAAATCTAATCATGTATGCTCTGATATGGCCATTTTTCTTATGCATGATTAGACAAGATCCAGATATGATCAATCATATCTGGATCATATATAATCCAGATATAATCAGATGTGATTTGGTCTGATAATTTTTTCTCGGGATGATCATACATGCTCCGATATAAGCATACATGATCTGTCATGACACTATATGAACAGATATGACCAAATCTCTTGTCTGATCATATCTGATTCTACAGATTTGCTCAGGTATAAGCATACATGATCTGTCATGACACTATATGAACAGATATGACCAAATCTCTTGTCTGATCATATCTGATTCTACAGATATGCTCAGATATAAGCATACATGATCTGTCATGACACTATATGAACAGACATGACCAAATCTCTTGTCTGATCATATCTGATTCTACAGATATGATTCAGATATGTTCAGATATGATCTTTTTTTCCCGGGTAAATAGATGTGTAATTAATTTTATGAGTGAATCACTTTTTCATACGAAAAAAAAAATGTTAAATTCGCACATAATTTTATACCCGTTACTGTGGCCTAACCCCTTAAGTTGAATTATGCATTATCACCTCTTAGATGCATGTCTGCAAAATTTCAGAGCTCGAAATAGTAGGGAAGTGGGTGGAATATCGATTTTCCGTTTTGCATCTCACACCAAGTCGAGTTAAATAAAAGCTTGTCAAAATGATGCATCCACGTTTGTGAAATTAAAAAAAAAACGTACAAACGTAGTCATCGAGTATCGTCATTGATTCTATTACGAGCGTAGCGTTGTTGTTTTCTCTTCGTCCGACTTTCAGTCAATAGGCCAATCAAATTTTCCATTCATTTTCTCGTCGACTTATGTACGAAAAACGATTTCTGCCTCTGGGATATGAAAATAAACACAGATCGTACATTACAAGGTGTCGCCTTGCTTTTACTTTTTATAAATGGACAACCAAAGTAGCGTGGTAAATTTCCATAGATCAAACGCGCATTCGCTCGACATACGTGCATTCATAGTCATCGTGTGGTGTGAGGATTGACGCACGATATGAAGAAAAAAAATGACACGGAATAACCACCGATTCCTCGGACTCGATCATCATCGCTAGAATTGCGATTGACGTTTCCGATAATTATCAACAGCGCGACATCTATAAAGCCCACATTGGTCATTTTCAATTTTCGTATAAACGCCATGTTTTTCAAAACGTCTTGATAATTTGCCAATGCGATTGACTCGGAAACTTCGATATATTCATCCACATAATTTTGACGAAATGAAAAAAGCAAATTCCTGGATAATTTTTTTAAGGGGCTATACCAGTGTGACACTTTCAAAAAAACGATTTTTTTTTGCCTTTCCCGACAGTTTATACTTTCAAGAAAATTCTGTAAAAATTTCAATGCCGTATCTCCATCATTTTATCTTGCAAAAATCGATAGTTGAATATTTAAACGCGTTTTTCTCGAAATGAGATTTTTCAAATTTGCTGACATTGTAACTCAAAGAGCAATTATGCGATTGACTTGAAATTTGAACTGAGTACTCTTGAATGTATTTACTCTACAATGACGTAGGATATTTTTGATTGGATGAAAATTGACGTTTTGGCATTGAAAAAAAAACGACCATTTTATAGGCAAGAAAACAGACTTTTTTTCTTAACTACGCCATTTTGTTAGATTTTGATATTTTTCGAAAATCCTACGTCATTGTACAGGAAATACCTTCCGGTTTAACGACATTTTTTTCCTTTTTCGGTTTCAGCTACTCAATCGGCCGGAATCATGTCAGCAGTGGAGGAACTTTTTTTTGGCGCCCCCGAAGGCAACGCATAAGTCGCTTGGATCTGAATATTTTTCTATGAAAAAATTATGTCATATAGGTCAAATATAGCGAAATATATTCTTAAGGGCGGGGTAAAGTATTTACATTTTTTTTTCATTTTTTTAAATTTTTTAAACGAATGCATAATATATCAAGAATATTGTGTTAAAATTTCAAGTCGATCGGAGTAAAATTGACGAAGTTATGAGTATTTGAGCGTCTATTGCTCCATGCCGACCAAACTCTTCTGCGTTTTTCAAACCGTTTTTCTGAGACTTGTCATATTTGAAGTCCGTGTGCACGATAACTCAAAATCTACTGGACCAATCGCTTTGAAATTTTGCACAGTACTTCTTCACATAATTCACCAGGTACTGTCGGGAGCTTTTTTGTTTTTTTCAATAATTACTAATTTTTCAACAACAAATTAGCCGATTTTTTTTAGCGAAAACCGGGTTTTTGGCTCCCAAGTGCTACGAAAAATCGAAAAATCGAAAGAAAAAAAATCCTCCCGTCATTACCTCGAGAAACATCTCCTTTAACAAATGCATTTTGATTGTTTTGTTTCAGATGATTCTGTTGCGAGTTATGGTGCACACCGCAAACCAACTTTTTTTCGAGGCGCCTCCGGGGTTTAATTTTCACTCGCTCAATTTTGAATATTTTGCAATGCAAATTTAGGAGAATGTTGTTCAAATGTTACTTTATTATATGTAAATTTTTCAATAAACGAACACTATTAGTTACGCCAAAAAAAAAATCTTAAAAACATGCCTTTTTTTCGCCGAATTAACTTTACCCCGCCGTTAATTTTTCGAAACATTTAATTGAGTACTATTCTTCCAAAAAATTCCCGAAAATCACGCAAAGTTTCAGCGCTCACACTGGTATAGCCCCTTAATGGACACATTTTGTCGAATTGCATTTCGTCGTCAGATATTCCTTCGGCTTTCGAATCTGCCTTTTTCCGTTGACACGGACAATGTGTGCAAGAGGGAATTCGAAAATACAGCGTCGAGCACCTAATTTATAAATATTCCGTCATATAATTTTTTTTTCCAAGCGTGTCATTCGAAATATTTCTTATCGTCGAGTAAAAATGGAAGGACGAAGAAGCTTATGCAAAAATGTCATCGCTCGAAGTTGAATTCCTATTTCGTTTTTCCTAAAGAACACGCTAACTTGAGTCTCACTATATTCTCACATATATGCAACGATCTCGAAACAGGCTTTTTCCATACATGTGGGTGGCACAATTTTGAGCTCTATTATTTTCCTTTTTTCAACATCAAATTATCTTCTTTAAAAAAAAAATTGTCGCGAAAGCTGCGAGCCGTCAAAAAATACTTAGAGGTCGCTCAAGTCTCCCAAAAATTGAAATTTTCATTAAAAAATCGATTTTCTTTTTCTTCCACTTCTCACCCGTGAATTTTACGCTTTATAATTTTTAAATTAACCCCGCGAAAGCTCTAGCCGACCAATGAATGTTTAGTGGTCACTTAAGGGTCCACTCTAGATGCCGACAAAATTTTTTTTTTCCAGAAAAACTACAAAAAAGAAAATCGCGATTACAAAAAAAGGGTGTTTATCATACATATCACTGACTATATGCAATTATTTTTTTAAAGCGATTAATTTCAAAATGGGGGCCGTGCAGCGTTGATCTCAAAACTGCATTTTTCAAGTTGGCCGGAAACATAAATCAGACAATTTTCAACCGATTAATTTGAAATGTTGAATATATCTTGAAAAATACATTGTCTATCGAAGTAAATAGGATTTTTTTTTATAGTGCATATTTTATTTTTTATTAACAATTATCTGACAATCTTTTAGGCAAATTTTTCACTTTCCAAAAATTTGCCTAAAAAATCGTTAATAACAAATGAACTATCCAATATAAAAAAAAATCCTACGTACTTCCATGGACTATGTATTTTTCAAGATATATTCAACATTTCAAGTGAATCGGTTGAAAATTGTCTGAGTTATGTTTCCGGCCAACTTAAAAAATGCAGTTTTGAGATGGACACTGCACAGCTGCCATTTTGAAATTGATCGCTTCAAAAAAATTATTGTATACAGTCACTGATATGTATGATAAACACCCTTTTTGCAATCTCGCATTATTTTGTAGTTTTTCTGAAAAAAAAATCCCCAAAAGGCGTATTTTTTTCGGCCTCTAGAGTGGCATAAGGCCTTAAGGAGCTTCCGGACCTCGAAATATTAACATTTGCTTCAAATGTATACAGTTAACTATTTGTCATATGCTGAATGCACTCTATAAATTTTTAATCAATCGTCTACACGGTTTCTGTAAAATTTACAATTGAAAAAAAAACACTTTTTAACGCAGGGGGTGTCTATGATCAGATGACACGAGGAGTACATTATGACACTGATGACAAAATTGTCACAATGTACTGACAAGGATCATCCCTCAGGTGACACCCTTCGATTTTGTTGAAATTTGGATATGTTATAAAGCACCGAAAAGTAAGCGGTACGTATTTTTTTTTATCGGCGGGAAAACGGTTTTAATGGCTGAAACGCACCCTCAAAAATGGGGATGCCCGTGCAGAAATTTTGGCAGGGTTACAGCTGGATTCTGACTTGTATCACGGGCTCCCAGTCGGGATCTAGTCCGATATCGGATCAGATTCGAAGACTAAATGTAAGATCCGTAAACTGGATTTCATTAGGGATCCAGAACCGGATCCTTTAATGACTCTAAATAGATTCCCCATGGAATCATTGAGGAATCTGGGAAGGATCACGGATGAATACAGGCTGAAATAAAATGTCAAAAATGGAATTATGACATGTTAAATTTATTATAAAAATAAATAACATTTATAAAGTTTTGGTGCATTAATCTATCAATAAAAAAAAAAATTGTCCAAAGATTCAAATGGCAGATCGTGCTCATCGCGAGATTTTGATGTGATTTAAAAAAAATTCACATCAAAATCTGTGAATGCAAATGTATTGACAAGAAATTATAAATACAAAAAAATTCACAAAATTAGTTGTGAATTTTTTCGTATTTAAGACAAATTAAAATCAAATTCAAAATGATTAGATTAAAATTTGTGCCAAAAGTGAGTTCGTACGTATTTTGAGAGAAAACATTGCCTCGAGGCGAATAAATTTTTGCACATACCTTTTTGTGCGAACATTTCTTTGCCACAACACAATGTTTTCTCGCAAAATACGTTTACACTTGTGGTGTAAATTTTAATATAACTGTCGTGAATTCGATTTTTATTTTCTTCAACTTGAGGAAATACACAACTCATTTTGTGATTTTTTTCATATTTATAATGTAATGTTTGAAACTCACAACTTTTTTTGCAAAAATTTCTTTGCCTCGACGAAATATTTTCTCTCGAAATACGTAAGAACTCACGGTTGGTGTAAATTTTAATCTAATCATTGTGAATTTGATTTTAATTTGTCTTAAATACATGTTTATACCCACCGACATGTCGGTGGGTATAAACAGAGACTTATTCCCCAAAACCGGTATCCTGGTTAGAATCCAACTTGCATCAGTATCGGAATATGTACGACGACGATGGCATAATTTTGAAAATTTTGGCATCACGTGTATTTTCGGTGTTACTATGTAATTCCTATCTATAGATAGGAATCTAAAGACAGAAATTCCTATCTATAGATAGGAATTCCATAGTAATACAGAAAATACACGTGACACCAAAATTTTCAAAATGATGCCATCGTCGTCGTACATATGCCGATACTGATGCAAGTTGGATTCTAACCGGGATACCGGTTTTGGGGAATCCATGACAAAACGTGATCGGGATTTGATCGGACATAGTGTATCCCGGTCAAAATTTCTGCACGGGTGTTTTCCGTTTTTCGTCGATAACGTTTTAACGGTACGAGATATTAAAAAATTTCAAATTGCAAAAATGTTTATTTTTTTGTGTACTATACATTGAAGATGAGAACGATAACGTTATCGACGAAAAACGAAAAACACTCCTATTTTCGAGGGTTCGCTTCACCCCATCAAACGGTTTTTCCGCCGATAAAAAAAAATAATGCCTCGAAATTTCCAATTTTCGCAATTTTTTTTACTCTTCTCACTCATAAATTTGACGCATTGCAAAATTTTCGAAACAATTGATCCTTTCTTCTTTAAAAACGGATTTTTCAAATTTACCTCACACTTTTAACCCAAGAATTATAATCTTTGCTCTCATAAAATAATTCTTTAAAGCTCTTGTCCGTAAACAAAGTTATAGGTCGTTTTATTCGTAAAACTGAAATGGCAGCTGTTTTTCGCGCATCGTAATGCGTCCCACAGTTGGTCGCGTTAGTCCAAAACTGCGGACCAATCGTAGCTGTACTCGTGGACGAGCGACGCCATAATACAATGATACATAATAATACATAATAACCCATATCGTCTAACTGGTGTTTGTTACAAATTATTATAATAAATTATTCGGAAAATGTAACGCCTCGCTGTTTATTTTGTTTTTATGCTACGAGGAATTACAGTGCATGCGAGATTTATTTTTTGGCGGACATTCTTAATTTCGAGAACCTTGAGCGACCAATAAATATTCATTGGCCGGATGGCGCTTTCGCGAGGTTAATTTAAAAATTACAAAGCGTAGATTCATAGGTGAAAAGTGGACGAAAAAAAAAACGTTTTTAAATGAAAATTTGAATATTTGGGAGGCTTGAGCGACCTCTAAATATTTTTTGACTGCTCGCAGCTTCCGCGACATTTTTTTTTGTTCTTTGAAGAAGATAATTAGATAGTGCGTTTAACCTAGCACGTTTCCATATTCACCGCGAAAACTAGCTTGTTTGATTTCCTCTGTAAAAATTAGTGTAAAATTAGTAAGTTTAAAACCTTAAGGATCTCATCGCTCGTACAATCTAACCAAAAAGAGTTTTACTGAGAATTTAAAGTCCGGCGTGCTCAGGTAAAAATCTGGAAAAATAAACCATTAGTGTTCTTTTTAAATATGACAATTTTTTTGGTTGATGACATTTTAATTTCATACTCGATGATTTTATTAACATTTTTATAATACTTATCAATTGAAATCGATAGTAGTAATTTTTATAAAAAAATAATATCGAAATTGTAAATATAATGAAATATTTATTGTGATTTTCGATTAAAAAAATAACGTTATTGAAAATATCATTCAACAAATTTACTGTAATCTTACAGATGGTTATCGTCGAATATGTTTGAAAAATCTTGCTGATGTTCGATTGGAATTAAACCTCTGTCAAGCATGGCCCGTAAATCTTTTTTTTTCTTGGTCCAAGAGGTAATTTTTCATCCGACCTCTGTTTTAAGGAGAGATATACACCTAGACGGTCGAGGTCGAGGATTTAGAAGCTATGAACATTCCGTCGACCTTAGAAGATCTACATTATGGGCCTGGTATCGATGATTCCACGTAAGTTGACAAATTTCATGATTTATTCATTCCCAAATTTTCAAACGCGCTTTTTCTCAAAACCACGTTTTTCAAATCAGTACCCAAAATTTCTCGTAAACCAATGAACCGATTGCCTTGAGGTTTTTTGTGGTTATTCTATACACCATTATCTAGTACTTGTCGTAGGATTTTTTTCCCTTACTTAGTTTTTGTTTTATAGGAAAAATAATCACTAATTTTTCGGGCCAAAAATCACTACATATGTTCAAACGCCCGCCATTTTGTCATAAATCGATATTTTCAAAATCGGCTGTGACAAGTACTAGATTATAGTATCTAATTTAATAATCTTTTTGGTTTTTTTTTCAGATGATTTTTGAAGAAACGCCAGTGGGTACCGTATACGCAGATTTGTTTACGACGATCCAAGGATCATACAATATCCGTACATATTTTCGATATTTTTAAATAAAGAAAATTAAACATATTTTTGAATGTATATACTTTTAGATAAGTAAAACCCCAATCCGAAATTTCAAATAGTTTTCCTTGAAAAAAATCACAAAAATGACCCCTTTTCCGGCTCCTAGGTGTACATCTCCCCTTAATTGGAACATTCGAACATCATCCAGGTTTTTTTGTTTTTTTTTTTAAGATTTGCATCTCTCGTCCTTCTTGGTAAAAATCATATTTAACGTGGATTGTATCGACGTAAGGTTGAATGGATATTTCCCGAATACTTGCAATTTTAATTGAAGTCCAATTAAATTTTTTCGAGAGGTCTAAAAAATCGTAAATTCCCAATTGCGGTCAAAGGAATTGGAGTCAAAAAATAGAGGCAAGGTGTAAAAAAGCATGGAAGAAAAGTCGGAAACAATTCCAGTGTTACTGAAACATGTTAATTTTCGCGATGAATATCGAAATCTGCTTCTTTTCGTGGCAAAAGCCGAAACGTGCTAGTTTTCGCGTTAAATATCGAAAGGTGCCAGTTTTCGTGGCGAAAACCGAAACTTGCTAGTTTTCATGTTGGAAGCCAAAACATGCTAGTTTTCGCGGTGATATCAAACGCGCTTGTTTTCGTGAGAATTCTGAAACATCCTACTTTTCGTGAGCAGCGTCGATTTCTACAAATGGTAACTTTTTACGATCCGATTTAAACAAAAATACTCTCGGTTATTTGTTTTATCTAGAAAAGTCTCCTTTTCGTGTAAAAAAAAATATATTTTGACGCATATCGTGCCAGTTACTTTAAAAAGTTGCTTAGATATCGTCGATTTATATCATTTGTAGAAATAGCACGCGAAAAACCAAAAGCAGATGATTTTTTTTTTAAATAACACAAAGCCCAAAATCTCGAAAACCGTGGGACTTTTGCTAAACTGAAATTTCAAAATACAGTACGACATGATCTGTCCTATCGACAGCCTTATCTATGCATTATTTCTCCGTCGATTCTTAAAATTGCCTCGACGAAAAGTCCATGTGAAGCGAATTGAGGAGTTTCACGACAATTGAAAAAATAATACCATTCGATTTAAATTTATACGGCAAATTCTCTGTCATTTACTGAGTGTACCATCCAAATTGTTAATCGAAAAAAAAAAAACACTTTTCAACTCAGGGTAGATGCCTACGCGTATCGCTGAATGGCAGTTTTACGCATGAAATCTGTAAAAAAAATGTTAAAAATAATATACAAAACCGTTAAATCACTGACAAGGAACGACCCTCAGGTGACACCTTCGATTTTGCTGAAATTTGGATATGTTATAAAGCACCGAAAAGTAAGCGATACGTATTCTTTTTATCGGTGGAAAAACCGTCTGAAGGGGTGAAACGAACCCCCGAAAATAGGGGTGTTTTTCGTTTTCTCGTCGATAACATTATCGTTCTCATCTCCAATGTATAGTACACAAAAAAGTAAACATTGTTGCAATTTGAATTTTTTTAATATCTCGTACCGTTAAAACGTTATCGACGAAAAAAGGAAAAACATCCCCATTTTTGAGGGTGCGTTTCAGCCATTGAAACCGTTTTCCCGCCGATAAAAAAAAATACGTATCGCTTACTTTTCGGTGCTTTATAACATATCCAAATTTCAACAAAATCGAAGGGTGTCACCTGAGGGATGTTCCTTGTCGGTACATTGTGACAATTTTGTCATCAGTGTCATAATGTACTCTTCGTGTCATCTGATCACAGATACCCCCTGCGTTAGAAAGTGTTTTTTTTTTCGATTGTAAATTTTACAGAAACGGTGTAGACGATTGATTAAAAATTTATAGAGTGCATTCAGCATATGACAAAGAGTTAACTGTATACATTTGAAGCAAATGGTAACATTTCGAGGTCCGAAAGCACCTTAAGGCCTTATGCCACTCCAGAGGCCGAAAAAATACGCTTTTTGGGGATTTTTTTTTTTTCAGAAAAACTACAAAATAAATCGAGGTTGCAAAAAGGGTGTTTATCATACATATCAGTGACTGTATACAATAATTTTTTTTGAAGCGATTAATTTCAAAATGGCGGCCGTGCAGCGTTTATCTCAAAAGTGCATTTTTTAAGTTGGCCGAAAACATAACTCAGACAATTTTCAACCGATTCACTTGAAATGTCGAATATATCTTGACGAGTACATTGTCTATGGAAGAACGTAGGATTTTTTTTATATTGCATAGTTCATTTGTTATTAACAATTATCTGACGATTTTTTAGGCAAATTTTTGGAAAGTGAAAAATTTAATCAGATAATTGAAAATTGGTCAGACAGCTGAAAATTGTCTGAGTTTTGTATCCGGCCAACTTAAAAATGCACTTTTGAAATGAATCGCTTCAAAACAATTATTGTATACACTCACTGATATGTATGATAAACACCCTTTTTTGTAATCTCGATTTTGTATGTATGATAAACACTCATTTTGTAGTTTTTCTGAAAAAAAATCCTCAAAAAGCCTATTTTTCGGCCTCTAGAGTGGCCTAACCCCTTAAGAAAAAAAAATCCCCAACGACGTGCTAGGCGAAAGAAATAAAAATCATCCGGCCACGACAAGCCCAATGCTGCGTAGGATCGAGCAAAAAAGTGCGTGAAAATAAGATCGGACACGGGCAAAAATGCTCGAGGGACATACGGCACGTCATGAAGACCGGAAACGTTCGACAACATGGTCGACGAGATGGTCTCGTTGTTGGTAGCTTTGTCGTTCGTCGAATCTTCCGGGATTTTCGTCGAGCTTCGACGCTCGCAATTGCGTCTGGACAACGAGTCGAGCTCGTCGAAAAGAGCAAGCGGTATTCCAGGATTCATTCTGCTCCGAAATGATTTATCGTCTTCTCGAGAAGCTCTCGAGGCTCGTCAAAGTCCTCAAGGATTCGTCAAAGAAATTCGCTCGAAAAACTTTTCGCACGTAAACGCACGAAAAAATTCGTCAGCACGCCCGATCACCGAAATAATCCCTTTTTTTTTCGTTTGTTCTTTAATCGGTTGAATGTTGGATCAATTGATACAAAGTGCGCGACGATTGATGTACAGGAGGTATGCGAAAAAACGGCCTGTGAATTTTTGCACAGCCAGCCTTGTCCAGGCGGCCTATCGACTGTCGGCCGAATCCCATACGCTGCCTGCCCGAAGATCGCGAAGCGCAGGCCCGCGCCGGGACGCCTTTTTCATCCCCCGGACGCGCTTGTTGCCGCGCTCCCCGATCCCACTATTTTCAACCCCCACCATCCTTGCCCATCTATAGCTTTAACCTTCTCCATTCCTCCAATTTCTCATTCGCGTCTCGCCCTCTCTTTCTTTCTCTTTGTCTCCATTCCCCCTTTGTACACGGTGTCTTTGTGTCGGGTCTCAAAATTACCAGACATCTTTATTTATTTATAAAACGTATTATTTACTTGGGGTGTACTTGCGAAAAGCACTTCGATTAATTTGCAATTTCGTGTACTCGTGTATTTTGAACTCGCTGATTACGAATATAATAGTGAAAATAGCGGCAAATTTTATTTTCAAAGTCAAAACTCACGAAAACCGACTTTTGAAAAGTATTCCTACGTTAATTCAATAAATAATGAACTTAGAGAGAAATGTTTCCCACAAAAATGGTAGCCCATAAAAAGACTGATCTTTTATGTTCTATATAGTTTTTGTCTAAAACCATTATGTTTCGAGAAAATTGGGATAATGCTCCAATAAGTACATTTTGCTAAACTCCATTAATTTCGATGTTATCTACCTAGGCACTTTACCGCAAAAAGGTTGGAGTTCGTTTAAGTTTGTTTGTTGTGTTATGTGCTTGGATTTGTTTGTCGTGTTGTGTGTTCGGGTTTATTTGTTGTGTGTTTCGTGTCGTTTGGGTTTGTTTGTTGCGTTGCGTGTTGTTTGAGTTTGTATGTTGTGTTGCGTGTTGTTGAGGTTTGTTTGTAGTGTTGTGTGGTTAGGTCCGTTTAGTTTTCTTTGTTTTGTTGTATGGCTTTGTTTGTTGTATTCCGTGTTGTTTAGGTTTGCTTGTTGTGTTGCGTATTGTATGAGTTCGTATGTTGTGTTGCGTATTGTTTGAGTTCGTATGTTGTGTTGCGTGTTATTTGGGTCTGTTTGCAGTGTTGTGTGCTTAGGTCCGTTTGGTTTTCTTTGTTGTGTTGTGTGTTGTTTGGGTTTGTTTGTTGTGTTGTGTGTTGTTTTCGTTTGTTTGTTGTGTTGTGTGTTGTTTTCGTTTGTTTGTTGTGTTGTGTGTTGTTTGGGTTTGTTTGTTGTATTGTGTTGTTTGAGTTTTACTTCTTGTGTTGTGTGTTGTTTGTTGTTTAGGTACGCGTATAGTGTTAAAGATCAAACTGCAACCTTCCCGCGGTGAAGTACGTAAGTAGATAATATCGAAACTCAAGGAGTTTCGGAAAATGTACTTTTTGAAGCATTATCCCATTTTTCTCGGAACAGATTAGTTTTAGACAAAACTTGTATAGAACATAAAAGTTAAATATTTTTATAGGCTACAACCTTTGCAGGAAACCTTTTTCTCTAAGATCAACATTTAATACAATAAAAAAGAATATCTTATAAAAAATCAGTTTTTGTGAGTTTTAACCTTAAAAGTCGACTTTGCGGGTATTTTCACTATCACATTAGTGATCAGTGAGTAAAAATACACGGGTGCACAAAATTTCAAATTAATCGGATGTATGTCCTTTTCGGAACTTCATCGTTTATTTGAAAAGTACGAATATTTTAATTTTAATATAAGGTACAAACATGGAGGTTATGTGTGGAACACAATATTCGATAAATGGCCGCCTCGTCCCTGTTTGCAAACGTTCACTCTTTTGACGAAATTTTCAATAACATTTTGCCACAATTGCGGACTAATTTCATAAATGGTGCGTCCAATTGCTTCCTTGAGCTCCGGAGTGGTCTGTGCTCGATCGTGTAATTATCAATGACTGAACCTCAATACATCCTAATGTCAGTTGTCAAAGATTAGTACTCAATGTTCGTCACAAAAAAATGACGCGCGGTTTAAAATGTCAGTTCATTTTTAGACAGTCTTTACTAGGATTATTCCTTTCGCGTTCCTGTCGTAGTCGATGTCTAGAGGTGAGCCATCCATTCGTGCATATTGTTATCGATTTATTTGCACAACAGATATGGACTATTTTAATCGATCCGAATCCGTCCTTCTCTCGCCTCCGATACTCCAACATCCGAACGTCGACGGCCACCAAATGGGAGCTCATTGCTCCCCTTGTTGTCGCGAATTAAATCGCATCGATTGCGCTCTTTGTTTCCTGCGAAACGACCTCCCACGAGGGGTTCGCAATTTCGGGCATCCGCACCATCGGTTCTCATCACCAACCCGAACCTCGTGCTTGGCAACTCTCGTACCGCAAAACCTCCTTTTTGGGATCCCATAAATGTCAAAACCAGTGAGGGACATAACTAAATTACATTGTAATTTGATTATTAATATCGTTACAAAGTAATTCAGTTACAGAGAAATAAAGTTGAGTTGCATTTCATTAAATTCGGATTAAGGGGCCAGTCCTTTTTGAAAATTTCAAAAAATCGAAAGCAAGCAAGACTTGAAGAAATCGACGATGATGAGCAATCGGAAGGGATTTTGTGCGGTGCAAGAATTGCCGATTGAGTTTAGGTAAGAGTTTTTCATAGTATCAACTTCAAACGCGTTTTTCTCGAAACAACGTTTTCAAAATCCTGCTCCATTGTATCTCTAAAACTAATAAACAGATTCTCTTGAAATTTCAACCACATATTGTAAACATGATTCGCAACAAGATGACTCTCGATGGTTTTGAAATTATAATTTTTACTCTTTTTTGCGAACAACTGCGAAAAAACGCATTTTTTTTACTTTTTCGTTTTTCATCTGCCATTTTCTTATTTTTTAATAAAACTTTATATCCGAGGGTCATTTTGTAACTGGTGTCATACGGAATCTAATGGACTTTGATTTTTTTGTTTCAGCCAAGCCGTTGCCGAGTTGTGATGGAGCTACCTAGCCCACCTATTTTTGAAGCGTTACGTTAAACGTTACGTTACGTTACGTTACGTTACGTTAAACGTTACGTTAAACGTTACGTTACGTTACATTAAACGCTTTGTACTTAAAAAAGAATAAAAATGAATTTAATTTTTTTTAACTGTATTTCAAGGCTTTATTTATCAAGCCCAACAACTTCTATATTCATATCTTTTATAAAATCCTCAAAAAAATCGCGAAAATAGCCTTTTTTCGTGGCTCCAAAGTGGACTGGCCCATTAAATTACTCATTACAAATTATATAATCTGTTATAATGTATTTGGTTACAAAGGAATCTGATTAGTATGTATTCAAATATTTTGTAATCTAATGACGTTGTTATTATTTATGGCACAATATAGGAGAAAATATCATCCTAACCTTTAACCTCCTAATCTCTAATAACATCTTAACCTCTAAGTTGGATGAAGTGTGGTGTGTGCGCGACTGTCAACTTCAGAAACACACAACTTTTGTGCCTGATAGACGCGCAAAAAGCGCACACTACTGTAACGTGCAATTACACGAATTACTACATATAAGGTCCACTCGCGCTCGTGAATTGCAAGAACTGTCAATCGGATTTTCGTAACACGCACAATTACATTATTTGAATTGATATGTAATCGATTTATTTGTATCAGATTAGTTTTCACTCAAATTACACAGTAATTAAGGGGTCAGGCCACAGTAACGGGTATAAAATCGTGTGCAAATTTAACGATTTTTGTTCGTATGAAAAAGTGATTCACTCATAAAATTCATTACACAAATATTTAGTACGAATATCAACCTGTTAGAATTTTTTTTTTTTTTTTCGATGTACAAAATGGCCGACTACTAATATTTTCTTTTATCTTTTGTAGGTATTTGAATTAATTTTCAGTGAAAAATTTCGTATAAAACTGCTCATAAAATGAAAAGTTTTCGATTAATCAGAAATTACGTACGTACTTCTCTGCGAAATGCAATTAAGAACATAACTTTTTAATTTGAAGTAAATCGAGTGAAAATTATTGAAGTTATTTTTCACGCCAATTGGAAAAAAGCTGTTTCGAGAAAAACGCGTTTAAAGTTTTAGGTACTCTATGGCCGTGTCAGAGGTGGGCTTACGTTATAGGCTCAAAGTCGGTGAAAAAAATGTTCTTGCTATAAATCGAATAGTAACTTATTCTTATGATGATAAAGCACCGTATTAGCGAAAAAATCGATGTTTTGAAAATTCCACTGTGGCCTTACCCTTAATTACACTTGGTATTTGTGGTAACTAGTTACTTCAGTAACCTGTTACTGAAGAAACTAATTCAATCATTCAATTATTAATTACTAATTACGATTATTAATACTAATTCAATTATTAATTACCGTAGTAATTGTAATTGTTAATCCTTAATTTAATTACTTTTTGCCCATGTCCGGTCGAAATCTAGGCTTTATAATTGTTCCGAATATTTATAGTGAAATTGAATATGGCAGCTGTCCCAATGACATTTGCTGCTTGAATTGTTTTCGTACCGGATTAAATACCTATTGTACACTTTTTTGTCATCTGTAAAGTAAAAGCATGAAACAACTTTTAAGAGGTATTCGAGAGTGCTAAAAATTGTTCGTCGACAACTCACTGGCGTCTATTTTTAGACATTCGATGGACTCGTGTGACACGGAGTCTTTTTTTGCTCCCGTGTACAAAAATTCACACCCATACATAGACGTGTATTATATATATATACACACACCGGGTGTTCCATTTTAATCTTACACCTGATTTATCTTGAACAATATTGCGCCGATCAAGTATCGAGCACAACAAAACGTTGAGGGTTGAAACGGGGACGTTAAAAAAATATATTTGTTGGTTCAAAATTCAAAATGGTGATGGTAACATAGTCGACATGTTTTTTGTTAATGGGAAACAAAATTCATGTGTTTCACCAAAACATTTGTCAGGCCAAAACTAATAACTTTTAGAGGAAAAGTTTTCTGATGAAGTTCATAATTTTTAGGTTAGAATACAATGTTTTACTTATTTTAGCGCTATCCGGAATGAATCACGAGGAAAAGTCTGCAACATCCCTAGTGTAAGGAAGTGTTCGTGTGTATGTGGGTGTGAGTTTGTCTGGGTTTGTCTGCGTTTGTCTACGTTTGTCTACGTTTTTGTGGACTTGTTCGGTAATCCGAACAAACCCAGACAAGAGTTAGGTCCTGTGGCTCGTCACTTCCGTTAGCAAACGAACCAGAACAAACTCACGCGCACACTTACACTTGGGTTTGTTTCGTAACAGAAGTGACGAGCCGCAGAAAACTAATCCTTGTTTTGGTTTGTTGGGGTTTGTTTGAGTTATCGAACAAAAACAAACAAACAAACGAAAACACATCTACACATACACGCACACCCACACTTGGAATGTTAAAGACTTACCTCCTCGAGGTGCATTCTGGATAGCGCTAAAAAAGTAAAAAATGTTATTCTAACCTTAAAATTATGAACTTTATGAAAAAAACTTTTCCTACAAACGTTGATAGGTTTGGCCTGACAATTTTTTTGTAAAAAAAATTAATGATTCCACTTTAAAAAAACATGTTGGCCATCTTAATGTCGCCATTTTGAATTTTAAACCGAAAGAGATACTTTTTTGGACGTCCTCATTTGAACCCTAAAAGTTTTATTTTACTTAATACTTAATCGGAGCAGTATTTTTTAAGATAAATCAGGTGTAAGATTAAAATGGAACACCCAGTATATATATATATATATATATATATATATATATACCGGATGCATCCCGTAATAAAGAAATCAAATTATCAACGATGTGTTTTAAAGTGGATATATGGAATGTAATGTCATTCAAAAAAAAGTTTTCGCGCGAGCTTCAAATGGAATTTTGATTTTTTTAGAATGCACAATTTATTCTAGCCAATGCCAAGCATCACAAAATTACGCTATATTTTTTGCGAAGAAGACTTGAAAGCCTTAAAAACACACGGCCATTGTATAATTGTCACCTGTCATATATATATATATATATTAGACTGATTCAAAAAAAAAAATTTCTTCTGGATTCTCGTGCTATTGTTGGGCACTGATAAAACAAAATTTCTTTAAAAAGATGGGCGCGGTCACTCAATTTTTAGAGGTGGCTATCTCGACTTTTTTGTATTTGAATTTTTTTTAACGAACGTATTGCATTTAAACATAGTCATGGCTTCGGATTACGGATAAAAATCGGGAAAGTTTTGAGTTTGTTCTTTTACAAACATAACAGAGAAAAACTGACCATACGTCGAAGTGCACACGAAACGATGAAAGAAATTTTCGAACAATGGAAATGTGCTGAAATTCCAACGCGTCGATTGAATAACGCAATCTTGAAATCAATAAAACTCCATCTAGTCTGGAAACAACTTTTAAAAAATCGAGTTAAAAAGAATTTGCCGTCACAAATATCGAAGGAGCGTAAATTTAAGAGAGATTTGGACAAACTGTTCAACGTTGCACGTTTTCGTTCTGCCCAAAATGTTAACGAACTTGAGAATGGCTGGGAAGAAATGTAAATGAGTTTGAAGATAATATAAGCGTAGCATTTTGAAAATGTAAATATACGATTTATGAATAAAAGCTTATAATTTAATTTTTCGTAAAAAGTGCGAAATGTTAATGCGTATAAATAAATCTACATGAATAACGAGAGTAGTATAGACGCCATTATTGATCTACCTGGATTTGAATTGTGAATATTGCACCCTTTTCAAATTGTTAGAGTTTATTTTTGTTACGAAAAAGCTGCTGGATGTGATTTTTATCCGTAATCCGAAGCCATGACTATGCTTAAATGCAATACGTTCGTTAAAAAAAATTCAAATACAAAAAAGTCGAGATAGCCACCTCTAAAAATTGAGTGACCGCGCCCATCTTTTTAGAGAAATTTTGTTTTATCAGTGCCCAACAATAGCACGAGAATCCAGAAGGAATTTTTTTTTTTTGAATCAGTCTAATATATATATATTGTCTATTATATTGTCTTACTTGTTAATAGATAATAATAGACAATATATTATCTATTATACAATATATTTTTTGACTTTCCAAAAATTTGCCTAAAAAATCGTTAGATAATTATTAATAACAATATAACAATATATCTTGAAAATGTATTTTTCAAGATATATTCAACATTTATAGTGAATCGGTTGAAAATTGTCTGAGTTTGTCTGAGAATGTTTCCGGCCAACTTAAAAAATGCAGTTTTGAGATAAACGCCGCCATTTTGAAATAAATCGCTTCATAAAAATGATTGTATACAGTCACTGATATGTATCATAAACACCCTTTTTTGTAATCTCGATTCATTTTGTAGTTTTTCTGAAAAAAAATCCCCACGAAGCCTATTTTTTCGGCCTCTAGAGTGGCCTAAGGCTTTAATGGCTATAGTGCATATCATACGATTTTTCATATATGCAAAAATAACAAAATGGCGGACATTTTTGGAAGAAACAAAAAAAACGTTTGTTTCACTATTTTTGGCACAAAAAAGTAAATATAAAACTTTAAAAATCCTTGGTGCGCGCTTTAGCTGTAGTTGTAAAGAATATGTGGTTGAAATTTCATAAGGATCGGTTCAGTAGTTTCGAAGATTTTATCAACAAACCGTCGATAAACGTTATTTCGAGAAAAACGCGTTTAAAAATTCTTTGCGTTACATAAATACATTAAATTTTTTTTTTAAATGTATTTTGAAGATTTATTAAGTGTAAAAACTTTCATATCAATATCTATAATATAAACCTATCAAAAAAATTCACGAAAATAGCCCTTTTTAGTGTCTAAAGTGACCCCTTAATAGTTCGTTCAAAAAGAAAAAAATAGCTGTCACATAAGGTGACCCTGTTGGCACGACTTTTATTTTACCATAAAATGGATTATGCGGTTTCTCGACTATCCTAGCTAGCCCTCGTTTCATTAGTACAGATAATCGGGATTCTACTGTATTCATATGACAAGATAAGCGTGCCAACTGTTCCTCACTCGTTTCCCTCGTGTTTATACTTCCCTCTCTTCGTACCATTCCCTCTCGTACGATTAACCCTGGCACGCGAGTAGCCTTGGCACTGATAAAAAGTTCAGGAATCATGGTGTCCACGATTGACCGCGGACCCTGCAAACGCGGTCATTTACGTACTCTCGCGCTCGGCTGAATTTCTTCCGGATTCGCAATACGCCAGCACAGTTTATAATCTCTTCGGTTCGCGTTGCTCGCATTCCCCAGCGGCCACTGATACACGAGTAGTGTCGCGGAATAATACAAATTTTCGTTTTTTTTTTTTTTTAAAGCGACGAACTCAAATTTGTAACCGTGCAAAAATTTGTTGGGGAATCCAAGTGAACTCCACGCTATTGCCGAATGACGTGGTTTAAGAATTTTCAATGGTTCAAATTTTCAACGGGATTTTGTTGGATCTCCCAGAAAAATATCCTCTCGTGACCCCGTGCACAAATTTTTGGGGAGTCCCATGATGCACTTTTATCTCTATAGGCATGTTTTTTTTTAGAGAGGAGCACATAGGAGCCCTCATTGGGATTCAGTTGGATTCTACACTGTTCCCCGATAAATGCCGTTTGAGAATTCTTACCACGTCCGAATCGAAAAAATGTGAAAGGTCACGAGAAAAATCTCGTGTCGAAAGATAACCCGCACTCTTCGTGAACGTGGACGTGTGTGGCGATGTTATGTCAAAGTGCAGTAAAATTAATTTAAAAAAATGAAAATTACAGTGGATTTTCAGTGATGCGATTCAAATCGAATTTTAAGATAAACGTTTCCAAGCGATTTGAACTTTTTTCGATTTGTACTTTTTCTAAGATTTACTCATATACGATTTGTACTTTTTCTAAGATCTACTCATTTCGTAAATCTAGACAAAGGGTGTCTCAGAATGACCTGACACTTTAAATTGCACGCCGTGTTTTTTGTGACGGATATAGAGTACTAATCTTTGACGACTGGCATCACACTGAGAAAAAAAAACCAATTGAATCAAAAATATATATTGGTCGATTCAAATAAATGTCTGATTGCGGAGTGCCACCGATATATGAGATTGTTACAATACAATAAAATATTGGAAAATGTGATTGACTTAAATAACATATTATTTCATTTGAAAAACTCTTCTGTTCTCTGAATATCTACATTATCCTTCAAATAAAATTATATTCTATTGAAATCATTGTATAAACAATCCGTAGATGTATGGATGAAATAATTAAGTGGTTGCTACAACATTTTTTATTTCCCACGAAAATATAATCAAGAGAATGAATTATTTCTTTACTACATCGAAACGAATATGGCATGAGACATAAGTTTTTCAATTTGTTTTAAATCTTGAATAAAAAGTGAGCATTAGAATGATCATCCACGATAATAGTGGAGAGAATATCAGATATTCAACTGATAAGAACAGATACTTCAATCTTAGCCTATCTTCTTGCGATACTCTAAAGAGTATCGCAAGAAGCGATACTCTTTAGAGATTCTCCGGCGTTTAAGTAGATTTTCGGTTCGCGCTACGCTTACGAGAAACGATCGCGCATGCGGCTTCTAGCGGTTACTCCGAGAACTACGGGTTTCCTCAACTTATAACTTCGGTGGCGCTCGGCCATGATTTGGTTGAATTTGAACCAAATGCACAAGAAACAAATTTTATTTTCGCATAATTTTTTAACCAATTCAGACATTTGCTTAATATTTTTCAATCAAAATAAAATATTAATATTTTAACGAATAATGTACTTGAAAATCAATATTGGATATGGTGAAAAAAAAAAAATAACATATTTATGCAATCGAAATTTTATCTGAATCAAACGAGCGAAATTCAATTTTTCTTGTGCACTCAAATCAACAATATTCATGTTATGAATCGAAACGCTTTTTTTCGTTGCAAAAAATGCATTCAAAACTATATAATGTGTTCGCGATGATTTTTTAGATAGTTTCAATAATATATTGTTCTCGGCTAACAATATATCTTTTGGATGAAAAAAAAACTTTTATTTTTATCATGTTATTCAAGTCAATAGCGTTTTGTTTGGACTAATAAATCCGATTATTTACACCAACAATTTTACAATTGAATCAACGAAATTTCATTCAATAACACCAATAATATTAAATCAATGATTTTCTTTCTTAGTGCAGGATGTATTGAGGTTTAGTCATGGACAATTACGCGACCGAGCAACGGATAGAAATTTTTATTTGTTGCATTGTTACTGCATAGTTATTGCAGACGAAGATTTCACCTGTTACTGCTGATTCGCTTCGCGTGCCGCGCAGGTGTGAGTATACGAGCGAAATTTTGGCAAAAAGAATGTTAAGTAAGTAAAATCCTTTTTCAATTATTCTGTCTACTGCTAATTCTTTTTTAAGGTTTCATGTTTGTCATTGTGGTGATGTTATTTTGTAAAAGTAAGTGTTACTTTGGTATTTCTTGAACAGATCACGAACAGTGCTTTGTGATAACCTCAAAATTTCGCATGTATTGTTTCTACTTGTGTACATGTTAGATGTGGCCATCTCTCCCGGGTGATTAGAAGAGATGGCCATGTACAGTCGGTGTATAATGGCCATAGTATTAGTTGTAATGTGTTCAAGTAATTCATTTTTGCTGCATTAGTTTTAGACGCCTAATAAGTACAAGCGAAAAGCAATTGCTCTACGAGGGAACTGGACTCAAGAATCATTAAAAGAAAATTATCAGTGCTGTAAAAAATGATGAATTGTCGGTTCGTGCGGTCGCTAGGACCTACGAACCGCCTAGGAAGACCTCAGAAAGACGATATAAGAACAATGACAAAAAATGTTGCGGAGAAAATTATTATGAAACTCGTCTCATCGGAGGCTGGCTTCAGTGGATAGTGTGCCAACTTTGGGTACACAAAAATTATACCGATTTCGATTGTATGTGTTCTAGATGTGGCCAAAAGAAGAGAAAATTAAGTATCAAAACATAAAACCAAAGAGAAAACCGAGAGCATAATGCTGGGTGACTGGCCATCTTGTCTCTACTCCATCACACCCAGATATTGACCATCACACTCAGATATTCCGGGAGAGATAGCCAATCGTGATTTGTTAAAAATAATGATTTTAAGGTTGATCTGACAGGAGTTCGTTTCAGTTTCGTTAATTATCTTAAAGTTAATTATAATATAATAAGGTACACGCATGAGCCAAAAGTTTCGATCGACGCGTATAGTAACATCTAATGCCTATACGATGCTGTTGGTTGTACATTTTTGACAGAGCTTGTACTCTCTATATGTCCTACACATTCACACCTCATGCATAGGTCTCATACTCGTATAAAAAGCGGTGCTGTAATCGTGGCAACAGTGCGATTCTCCTGCAGTTATATCGTTGAGCTTCCTACGATCCGTCTTTCGCGAAATATTTTATATAAATAAAAAAAGCGTGAATATGTCAACCGAAATGCGATGCAAAGGGAAGTTTACAAGAAAAAAGGCGCTTGCTAAAAGACTGAAAGCTGTGGCAACCATGTGTCCAGCAAATGCGGCTTAACGCGATGAGAATAACCATAACCTCAACGATCAGCAACAAAAATTTGCTGTCGAAGGACGTCAGATCGTGGATTTACAACATTTTGAAGACAGTTCAAGGTAGTTCCTCTGCGAAAATCTCAACCAAAAGCTTAAACAACAAGTGTGTTGTTGATCTACTATTGCCAAAAGCTTAAACAACAAGTTGTGTTTTTGATCTACTATTGCCAGTGAACTTTTTGCCGGGACCTGTCCAGGCTTTGCCCCAATTGTTTTTTTTCCAGGCTTTGCCAAGCTTTGCCAGGCTTTGCACCAAAATTGTGAGGGCTTCTCATGGTTATATCTTGAAAACTAGATGGTGAAACATTCTCATTTTTATTCACATTATTCGTGATATCTTACTCTAGCTTATCCTCGTTTTTTATCAATTTCTTAATTTTAGTTTTGGCGCTAGAATTAATGATGCTCTGTTTGCCCATCATAACGCATTTGTTACGTGTAAACCAAGCCAACTTTAAGTGTAAATATCTCAGGTTTGGGTGGTCAAACTTATTCAAATTGCACAGATGTTTGGATAATGTATTAAATAACATATATGTCAAATTTCAACCATTTCTTAATTCAACTCTCCTGTGGAGGTACTACCTTAAATTGTATTCACTGTAACAAAGACAAATCCATGCATAAATACATGTATAAATTGAACAAATAGAAATTTGTTTTCAGAATAAATTTATTTCACATCCGTCTCAGAATTACTAGAACTCGGGAAAAAAAAACACGCTTCGAGTTCCCAGATCACGCGCCGATCAGCTGGCTGCAGCGTACACCGTTACTGCCTTTCCGTTACACCGTTACACCGTTACACCGTTACACCGTTACACCGTTACACCGCTACACCGTTACACCGTTACACCGTTACACCGTTACTGCCTTTCCGTTACAGATGGTTGGGAGCGAGTTCGGTGTGGAATAAAAAATTACCACTTTTCATAAGTCGATATCTCCGAAACTAAACGGTCAATGTTTGTCATTTTTTCAAAAATCAATCCCACAATAGTACTGCGTACACGTGTGTTTTTATTTTGAAAACCTAAGATCCGTTTAGAACCTATATCGAAAAATGCGAGCAAACTCCTATCGGTTTACGTGTTAAGTATAGGGATCGCGTCCAAAAATATCCATATTCAATTGCAATTATCTCATGAACTAAACGATGAATAAAATTGAATTTTTGGGCATCAATCCATTAAGGTACCATACTTAGACAATCCATAAAGCACACCATACTTAGATTTCAGCCAATTCCTACGATTTCACCAAAACTACGGAACTACCTCAAATGTTCGAAGTTTAATTATAAATGAAGATAAGTCTTAACTTATATACATACAGTCTTAACTTTTATATAAGTCTTAACTTATATAAAATTACAGACGTTTCTTAAAACGTCTGTAATTTTATTTTGACGGATCCTTGAAAAAACTGTGGCCGAGCACGGGCTTACCCTAAAGGCTAAGGAAACTTTATGAAAAAAGATCTTATGCAGAATTTTCATACAAACCAATTCGAACATCTGACTACGATAGCCTGCGGTGTAAAAGAATGTACTACGCATAGCGTGTCAATTACTTTAAAAAGTTGTTTAGTTATTGTCGATTAATATCATTTGTAGAAATGGCCTGCGAAAAACCAAAAGCAGATGATTTTTTCAAAATATAAGACGAAGCCCAAAATCTCGAAAATCGTGGGACTTTAATATACTGAAATTCCAGCATATAGTAGGACATGATCTGACCTATCGACAGTTGCAGGATTATCCATTCACAACAGGACACCCTGTATATCCACGATGGACACAAAAGTTGTTCCTCAGTCAGCAGATACGACGGTAAAGGTAGACAGAGCGAAAAAATGCATGTCAATGGTTTTTGAGAGATGCGCATTTTAAGTGGTAATTGTTAACAAAAGTCTGATGTCCATTGAGAACATGACCTTGAGCTCGGACCGCAGCTTGAGAAACTCGAAACGCAGAGTTACGTTGATGCTTAAAGTCGTTCGGTTGATAAATAAATTCACAGAATATGAGTCGCTCGAAAGATTGAAACGTTGCAAATTTTCCGAGCATCGCGGTGCCACGTGTTAGTCGGATAAGATTCAACAAATTCATAGCGTGCACGGAAAACAAAGGGGAGACCCCTCTCTCTCTCCGATCGAGCTGAATTTTTGCAAAAACCTTCCTTTTAATATTTTAAGGTAGTACGAGCGCGCAATCTTGATTTCTATAGATTTGGTTCAAATTTTAACCAGACATTGTTCATATCATTATGCATGCTTGAGTGAAGAATTCAGAACGGTCGACTATTTAGACTGGGAGATAATGGGTTGTAAAATTGCTACTTTTAACACCGCAGGGTCTGCATTGAAGTTCAGACAGAATGATTTTCCGTAAAAAATATTTGTCCCCTATAATAAGAAGACACCGCAACACCGCAGAACAGTATTGTTCAATATTTCGAGAAAAATAAATAATTATCGCATTCCTAAAGTTGAAAACTTTTATCATAAAAAAATATTTGCCTTATCAATATTAATATTTTATATTGTTGATGTTATCTTCATTAACAAATAAAAGTGTTGGTTAATTCGTCACTAATTACAAACTTTCTTCGATCAAAAATTACTTTCAAATAGAAAATTTGTGTTGCAGTTCTATTTTTAAAATGCCGCGCAAACTTATTAGGTGTACAAATAAGTTTTAGGACACTTCGATTTTGTATCATAACAGCTATTCTAAATTAATTCAAAGGTCCCGCTCACTTATCATAGATGGCGCTTGATATGTAGTATCGAAACGTAAAGGAGTCATAAACATAAGCTATAAATTCTGTAAATTAAACATGCAGACCGATAAGCTATTTATTAGGCACTGCATTCGCTATGAATTCCATCAAGGAAAAAGTGTTAGGAAAGCGTGTGAATCGATATGTTCTGTTCTTGGAGACAACATTGTATCTAAAAGTACATGTGAGTATTGGTATAAGCGATTCAAAGAAGGTGATATCGACGTTAGTGACCGTGAATGCACGGGGCCTCCTGTAAAGGTGGACGATCAGGAACTGCAAGCGTTGCTGGATGAAAACTCTTGTCAGACGGAGAAACAACTTTCGGAACAGCTTGGAGTAACTCAACAAACTGTTTCTTATCGTTTAAAAGCAATGGGTAAGATTCGAAAAGGAACAAAGTGGGTACCACACTTTCTGACTCAAGAAAATAAAAACAGCCGTCTTAACATTTGTGTGAGTCTTTACAACAAGCAACATAGAAAGTCTTTCTTGTGGAAAATTGTGACCGGCGATGAAAAGTGGATTTATTTTGATAATCCGAAACGCAAATATCATTGGGTTGACCCCGGCGAGCCGACAACATCCACGCCAAAGTGCAATGTTCATTGTAACAAAGTCATGCTGTGCATATGGTGGGATATGAAAAGCGTACTGTATTATGAACTTCTCAAACCTGGTCAAACAGTTACTACCGATCGCTATTGTCATCAATTGATGCAAGTGAATCAAGAAATTGAGAAGAAACGTCCATTTTCTGGTAAAGGAAAACGTCCAGTAAAACTGCTCCATGACAACGTGCGGCCTCATGTGGGTAAACCGGTCAAGGATACGTTACTAGCGCTTGGATGGGAAGCTGTACCACACCCGGCGTATTCACCAGACTTAGCCCCATCCGATTATCATTTATTCCGGAAAATGCAGAACGATTTGTCTGACGTGCGATTCAAAACATTTGAAGAAGTGGAAAAATGGGTCGCTAAATTTCTCACCTCGCAAGACGAAAGTTTCTTTGCGAAAGGCATCCGCGAGTTACCTGAGAGATGGCTGAAGGTCATTCAGTGCGATGGAGATTACTTCGATGAATAACTGTGTTTTACTTCTTTTTTAATGAATCTTGAATTTTTTGAAAACTGTCCTAAAACTTATTTGTACACCTAATACGTCATTGGATACATGGAACGATGCGGTGTTCCCATATGTTTTCTGATTATAGGGGACAAATATTTTTACGGAAAATTATTCTGTCCAAATTTCAATGAAAACTCTGTGGTGTTAAAAGTTGCAATTTAAAAACCCATTAACTCCCAATCTAAATAATCGACTGTTCTGAAATTTCACTTAAACTTGCATAATGATGTGAACAATATCTACTTAAAATTTGAACGATATCTATAGAAATCAAGAACGCGCTCTCGTTCTACCTTAAGGCGGGATATACATTTACACCAGTCGAAAGATCGATTTCTTTTTTTTTCTTTAAGGGGCTAGGCCGCTCTAGAATTTTCGAAAAATTGTTTTTTCTAATGGTCCCCTAGGACCTCAAAAATGATGTCCCAAAAGATGATGGCCGGGAGAAATCTTTAAGTACTCGATTTTCGAATTTTAGTATAAGGCCGCCTGGTCCGCAGCGAGCTACTCAGAACTTCAAACGCGTTTATCTCAAAACTGCATTTTTTAAGGGCGGAAATCACAGTAGCACACAAAAAAATAGGCATATCTTCAGGAATGAATTTTGGCTGAATAAAAGTATCAATCGAAAATCTGTAAAGTAGGTTTTATAGCAATACTATAAAAGTACAAAATGTAATTTTTTCAATAAAAAATATTTAAAAATGGCGGCTGCGCAGCATATGCCCCAAGGCGCCTTTTTTTGAGCTCGCCGAAGACATAACTCGAGCAAATTTTTACCGATCGACTTGAAATTTTGACAGTAGCTTCGAAACATCTTTCTCCACGGAGCTACGTAGGATTTTTTATTTTATATGGCTTACTTTTTTTTATCGACGATTTTATGGCGTTTTTTTGTTAAAAATTTAACTTTATTTTCAAACATGCACCATTTTGCGAAATATCAATATATCGAAAAAATCCTACGTAGCTCCGTGGAGAAAGATGTTTCGAAGCTACTGTCAAAATTTCAAGTCGATCGGTAAAAATTTGCTCGAGTTATGTCTTCGGCGAGCTCAAAAAAGGCGCTTGGAGGCATATGCTGCGCAGCCGCCATTTAAAAATATTTTTTATTGAAAAAATTACATTTTGTACTTTTTTAGTATTGCTATAAAACCTACTTTACAGATTTTCGATTGATACTTTTATTCAGCCAAAATTAATTCCCGAAAATATGCCTATTTTTTGTGTGCTACTGTGATTTCCCCCCTTAAGTTGGCCGGACACACAACTCAGACAATTTTCAACCGATTCACTTGAAATGTTGAGTATATCTTGAAAAATACATCGTCTATGGAAGTACGTAGGTTTTTTTTTATATTGCATAGTTCATTTTTTATTAACAATTATCTGACGATCTTTTAGGCAAATTTTTCACTTTCCACTTTGGAAGTGTGCCATTTAGCCAAAATTCAACATATCGAAAATTCCCTACGTACTTCTACAGCAGTTATTATATATAATCGAAAAAAAAATCATTGGCTCATTATAATTAAAAAAATTACAGGAACTGTTTATCCGGCCGTGGACCTTGAAAAAACGGAGACGTCATCACAAAAACGCTGCACAGCCGCCATTTTTAAATTAATCGCTTCAAAAAAATTATTGTACACAGTCACTGATATGTATGATAAACATCCGTTTTGTAATCTCGATTTATTTTGTAGTTTTTCTAAAAAAAAAAAAAAAACCCCAAAAAGCCTATTTTTTCGACCTCTAGAGTGGCCTAAGGCCTTAAACAATAGAACTGTTTATGTAGAATATTAACCCAAAGTTTCAAAGCGAAATTCGAAAAACTTCAAACGTTACGGCCCGTCAACGCTGTGCTTCACCGATCGGATTCGGAGCCGGCGTGAACTTCAAACGCGTTTTTCTGAAAACTGCATTATCGAAATTGGCGTGCAGGATTACTCAAAAACGATTAAGCCGATTGAGTTGAAACTTGGTAGAAATATTGATAATATTGGTAAGGTAAATGTCCCAATTATTGAACAGGTCCCAATTATTGAACACTATCTTGTATTCTAATTATTTCTCATTCACCTGCATGCATTTACTTATTTATAAAATTTCATTACATATATGGAACTTTTAGCTATCGAAATGTTACCTTACTTGTGCAAAAAAAGCTTTAATTAATAGAGAAAAAAATTATTTAATCAGCAACGGTGACTCGTTTTGACGTCTCGTGGTAACTGCTTATCGTTTTTGCTACGACGCGCCGCTTCATGGGTAAGGGCATAAAAAATTCAAAAACTGTCGCATCTCAAAAAGTAAAGGCGTTTCAGGTTCCTCAGAAAATTTCTTACAAATTACAATTTTTATGAAAAAACTTTATTTAATTATTTGTTAAAAAATACGGTGTTCGTTTATTGGGACATAGAAAATGCAGTGTGTCCCAATTATTGAACACTCGAATTCTCCAAGTTGGCGTCATTAAACCCATCAAAACATCGAGACAGTTAACGTGTGACAGATCGTGTGAATCGGATTTATTCAAACAAAAACTGTAAGTTCCTGAATAAACTTACCTCTATTCTTTTAATAATAACTCTAAGATCGTCAAATATATTTTTCATTACTATTTCGTGCAATAAACATAAAAAGGAAAGTAAAAAGAGAATATAACCTAAATGTAACCTAAAAATACGAATTTACTGTTCAATATTTTTTGCTCTCCGATATTTCAGGGAGCCAAGCTGCGACAAAATCAAACAAAAACAGAATATAAAAACGAGAAAGCTGAAAATAAAAATAAAATAAAGTTCGAGTTGAAAAGCAAAAATAAACCAAATGCGAATGAACCAAAAACCTGTCAAAAGAGACTAAATATATATTTTTGTATTTTTACATGATTAACAAACGATTATTTAAGTGTTTCATTTTGCTTTTATTTCTCAATATTGTACCCAAAATAATATTTTTAGAACGGAAAAAGAATTCTCGAGAGTGTTCAATAACTGGGACATGCCTGTTCAATATTAGGGACATAGGCACTTCCAGTGTTCAATAATTGGGACATTTGCATTCTTCACATTGTTATTCTTTTTTTTCATTTGAAATCATTTAAAAATAATTTAAAGGGTGATTTTTCGAAAGTAAAAATATCAAAGTATCATTTGAACCTGAAAGCGATGGTTTTTTCTTGATTTTATATTTTTTTCTCACCGAATTCAATCCCCCAGATCCTTAGCTGTTCAATAATTGGGACATTTACCTTACCTTCTACTTGACGAAAATTGTTTTTGACAAATTGAAAAAAAAAAAATTACTTTTTTAATGCACTTTTTCCAGAAATGTTGCGTGTAATGTTGATTTTTTTTTGTAAATGCGTGCCATTTTCTCAAATTTGCATTTCATTGTTTTAATTACCGTCACATAGAAAGTATACATGTTCTAACTGAAAAAATGTTTGAACTTTTTTGCAAATCAAAGTCTACGGGAAACTAGAGTGCTCGTCGATTCGCAACTCCCGCGGCGACCTTGTTGTAACACTCTGCCACAGCTCCGCCATTTTGATGATTAATTTAGAAAAAAATTGTTTCGTATACTTAAATATACTATTAAAGTATACCTACAGTTTGATAACTGTAGGATAATTATTTCTTAGTTTAAAAAATCCCTCAATATTGCTTATTTTCTTCCTGTCTATTAATGTATATCCCGCCTTAAGACAACCCCTAAAGGGATTTTTAGCGACGTGCAATAATTTTTGAGTTGTGGTTTGTTTGAGTTTGTTTGGCTATTTTTATTTCCATAAAACGGAGAGCGCGATAACATATATAGGTATGAACGGAGACGTAGCATATATAGATATAGTCAGCGCGCGGCGAAAAAAACTTTGAAATTCAATATTTCGAAAACTATTGCGAGTCGCCAAAAATCCCTTCAGGGGCTGTCTCAAAATATTAAAAGGAAGGTTTGTGCAAAATATCAGCTCGATCGAGGGGGTTTGAAACCTTAAAAAAAACTTAAAAATTGAATACCTATTACGAGTTGTCAAAAATCCCTTTGGGAGTTGTCTTAAAATATTAAAAGGAAGGTTTGTGCCAAATTTCCGCTCGATCGGGGGGGGGGGGGGGTTCGGAAGCTTATCCAAAAAAATAATTACAATAATATTGATAAATATATTCGATAAGTAATTTGTCATTCGTGTGCGCAATTTCCTAATTTGTAAGAAATCGACCAATGATTCAGCATTGCAAATTGTCGAGTGTCCATTGTATTCAAAACAGAACGGAATGAATTTAAAAATTACGAAAAGCTTTGTTCCACGTGGAAATCGATGGAATGCGAAATTCAAGAATTTTCATTGTATTACACTTGAGATTTGCAAATTTTCTTACGATTCGAAAAATCAAGTGAGAATATTTTTGACAAAGTTTGGGTAATTATTTATAAGTGCTTCGTGGGAAAAACGTTTAATTATGTATCGTCGTTCGATATTTATTCTACGTCAATTTACCATTGCAAATGACGAACGTCAGTGCACGTTTTAATGGCAGATGAATTTGAATTGCAGAAATAGACAAAGTAATAAAATAATCGTTTTGGCGAGCAGTCCATGCGACAAATAATGTTCAAATGTGGAGAAGTGCTTGAAGTGATTTGACAAGAGCAAATCAATGGATTAAAAAAGGACTCGAGGAAAATGATTAATCGACGAAACGAAACGTACGAGATGTTGCTATAATTTCAGAAATCATTCCGACGCGGACGAACCAACGATAACGAAAATGTTCATTCTAGAATTAATCAATTTTTCCATACTATTAAAATGTTTCAACATTTAATTTTTTAATTTCCCCAAGGTCTTTCGGGAAAATACAAAACGTCGTTAAATTACACCAAACGTCGTATATCCTCGACATTTTTAATAAGATATAAAAAAAATTCAGATATGTTCGTAAATCTTTCTGTATCGAAAGTTTTTCACAAAAAATTCCGAAAATTTGAGAATGGAGATTTTTTAAATTGATTTTTTATAAACAAATTGAAAAATTACTGACGCAAAACTACACAAAACGTCATGTATTCTCGAAAATTTCAATAAGATACAAAATATATTCCCATATATCCCTAAATCTTTTCGTGTCAGAAGTTTTTGGCGAAAAGTTCCGAAAATTCGAGCAGAGAGAATTAAAAAAAAATCGATTCGCGATAAACAAAAGCCCGCATACATTTCGATTTGAAAAGTTGAAGACGTAAAATTAGACCAACGTCATATACTCTCGAAAATTTGAATAAAGTACAAAATATATTCCCATATATCTCTAAATCTTTTTGCGTGAAAAGATTTTCGCAAAAACTTCCGAAAATTCGAACAAAGAGAATTAAAAAAAATCGATTTGTCATAAACAAGATGCCTGCAAAAATTTCGATTACAAAAATTGATGATGTCTCAAAATTACACCAAAAGTCATATACTCTCGAAAATTTCAATAACATACAAAATATATTCCCATATATTTCTAAATCCTTTTGCGTCAAAAGTTTTTCGCAAAAACTTCCGAAAATTCTAACAGAGAGAATTTAAAAAAAATCGCTTTGTCATAAACAAAATTGTCAGGAAAAAACCCGCAACAAATTCGATTTAAAAAATTGATGACGTATCAAAATTTCACCAAACGTCATATATCCTCAAAAATTTCAACATGATACAAAATATATTCCCATATATCCCTAAATCTTTTCGCGTCAAAAGTTTTTCGCAGAATTTAAAAAAAATCGATTTTTCATAAACAAAATGCCCGCAACCATTTCGAATTTAAAAAAACTCCACCAAACGTCATATATTCTCGTAATTTGTAATAAGATACAAAATACATTCCCATATACCCCGAAATATTTACGTGTAAAAAGTTTTTCTCAAAAACTTTCGAAAATTTGAGCAGAGAATTAAAAAAAATCGAATTCTCACAAAAAAATGCACGCAACCGTTTCGAATTAAAAAAAAAACTCCACAAAACGTCATATATTCTCGTAATTTGTAATAAGATACAAAATACATTCCCATATATCCCGAAATCTTTACGTGTAAAAAGTTTTTTCTCAAAAACTTTCGAAAATTTGAGCAGAGAATTTTTAAAAATCGCTTTCTCACAAAAAAATGCACGCAACCATATCGATTTGAAAAACTGATTATCTCGATAGGACGAACAATTTCTAGTCAGTCGCAGAAAAAAAGGAATTCCCTGTTTGTTTTTTAGACTCGATTTATTTGACTCTTCAGTCTCGTCTGCGAGACGACAAGACTGAAGAGATTAGCGTGAAAAAAAAACAAGGCAGCGTAATCGATTTATCGGGGTGGGCAATACAATACAGGCGTGCGGGTATACGTATGTTGGAACGCGCCGAGCAACAATCGCCAAGAACGAATACAGTTCTAGGCGGTTAGGTATCGGGCAGTGTAGTGAGAACAAGGCATAGCAGGGAAGCGTAGTCGCGCGATTCTCGGCAGGTCTCTCGTGTCAGCTGAGTACGAACTGGCCAATCGTCGACGATCGCGCGACTCGCGCCACCTGAATCCAGCGAATCCTGAGGGTCCCTCGAAAAACCCCGCGTTAGCGGGCATCAATTTTTTTGTCCTGCCAGGCGAACTCGTACACTTCACATGGCAGGGAACCCAACGGTAAAGTCTCGGCTTTTTTCATTCTCGCTCCTCCCGTATCCCACTACTATTCTCTAGACGATTAATTACCTTTCTACACGCACTCTCTCGCACTCTCTCGCTCTCTCACGCCTGTGTCTCTTTTTCTCCGTTCCATAGACCCACTTACTCTACAGTTTTTTGCCCTGCAGTAATACTCATATCCAACGATTTGGCTTTCGGAAGTAAGCCTCACCAAAAGACAATTTCGGCTGTTCAAATTCGTATTGAGGGAAATATACTTTTGAAAAGGTATTTTGTATACTTTTCTGTCGATTTTTTCGCTGAAGAGAAATGGGGCATTGACTACCGTAAAATGAGCTTAGTTTTAGGGGTTAGGCCACAGGCTATAAAATCATGTGCGAATTTAACCATTTTTTTCGTATGAAAAAGTGATTCACTCATAAAATTAATTACACATCTATTTAGTATGAATATCAAGCTGTTAGGAAAACATAAATTTTTTTTCGATGTACAAAATGGCCGACTACTCGAAACTTCTCGAAACAGCTGTTTTCCAATTGGCGTGACAAATAACTTCGACAATTTTCACTCGATTTACTTCAAATTTAAAAGTTATGTTCCTATTTGCATTTCGCAGAGAAGTACGTAAGGAATTTCTGATTAATCGAAAACTTTTCAGTTTATGAGCAGGTACTGCGAAATTTTTCACTGAAAATTCATTTCTTAAGTTCAAATACCTGCAAATTTTGAATAAAACAATATTTTTTTAAATTCCGTACGTACTTCTCTAGGTATTCTGATGTGGATTGACGAGAATTTTTGTTTTTTGTTCTAGGTAAAAAATTGTGGACGCTAAATGTCACGCCGCGGAGTGCCTAAAAAAAGATAAAAGAAATCGAAAAAAAAAATATATTTACTAACAGCTTGATATTCATACTAAATAGATGTGTGATCAATTTTATGACTGAATCACTTTTTGATACGAAAAAAATGGTTAAATTCGCACATGATGTTATACCCGTCTGGCCTAACGCGTTAAACAGGTTTGGGAAATTTTTTGTAGGTAACTCTTTTTTAACATCCTACATTCCAACTTTTTTTGCTCCAATGGAACAATGTGTTCTTTGGCTATCAAATGTATAAGAAAGTCAAGCCCCATCAGCACCCCACAATTTTATATACATGTTTCTTTAAGGACTTTCGGTACAAAAGTCAAAATGTTAAGAAATTGATCAAATTTGGTGATAATGTTCTTCAACATTAAGTGCGAAAATACAAATCTTTTCAAAATTTTCTTCTACTTAGTTATCGAGTAATCAAGCATTAAAGCAGATTTCTTATGCCTGCAATGTATACCTATATATATGGAAACGCTATGCTTATACACGTGAACTTTGGTGTTAACTTACTCGATAACTGTGCAGAAGAAAAATCTGAAAAAATTTGTATTGTCAAATTTGGCACTAAAGAATATGTTCACCAAATTTTATAAAATTCTAAACTTTTTGAAATTTTTTATGTTTTTAAAATGGTTTAGCATTGCAACATTGTATCGCCCGTACCGAACATCCTTAAGTGTCAAAGTAACCTCGAATGTGGGGTTTCTTTGACAATTGAAATGCAACTTATGTCAAACGTTAAGGGTTACTTTGTCATCATTTTTATTAAAAAATGTAATGTTTTATGCATTATACATGGAATTAAATTAAAAACAACGACTTTTTACGATCATTTTGTCATCTTTGTTGAGGAAACATTTTACATAAAAATATCAAGTACCTACGGTGTCCTATAGTGTCCTCAACCATATTTTAACTATATTTTGTATTTCCCTGAGGGGCCGACATTTTATAGCCATAGTTACTGCTAAAAGTATACAGTTTAGTGATATTTTAGCAGTTACATGAATTATGCACATATGTTAACCGCAACAACCAATCTTACAAAGACACGTTTATTCGTCAATGCTATATAACGTAGTAGGTTTTCTAAAAATGGATAGTCCCTGATACTATGAAAAATGTACTTTCCCAAGATTATGATAGTGAACTGAAATATATATACATCGATTAAAAATGTTCCCCATGATTTGCGACGATGTTTATAGTGATTTGTACCATATTATAAGATACGACCTGCTATATGCCTATTTGGTGTGTTATTCAAGTGTTGATACAAAGCATCAATGCCCGTCTACTAAATGCATAGAATATTTCATAAATCCAAAATAAAATAAAATACGCAACTGAGAGTTCTACCTAGATGATTTTTTATTATAATTCGCCATTCCCTGACCCCCTGTAATGATTTATTTCGAAGAAAATATTTCGCCTAATCGGAATCGAACCTAGAACCTAACTGCCTAGTCTCTGCCTATCCCACGCACGCCGCCACTACGCTACCGAGTTCTTTTGGCATCTTTAGGACAGATATGGCATAAGAGACAAAAGTAATTCCGGCTGTACTTCCGAATAGCTGACGCAGAAAAACGTTTGGTACCGTCAAAAAAAAAATGGTTTGAATCAACCAAATCCTGCAGTTACGGGTGGCGAACGATATGAACAATTCAATTGACTGCGAGATTTGGTTGAATTACAAATATATATTTATTTCCGGCAAATAAACTTCTTCTTGGTCCAAAAACGCACAGAGTACTTGCAATTCTAATTCCGGTGTCCTGAAACCAAACTTTATTTTAACATACTGAACAGTTGGGTCGGTAATCTCTCCCTTAAAAGCATTTTCAAAATATATAGTTCAACGAAAAACATATACAGTAGAATGAAACGTGTGCATTTTATGAATTGCAGAGCATATTTCAGTCAATACATAAGGGGCTTAAACCGAGTGTCCACGTGGTTGGATTTACCGAATTTAATCGATATCTGAAATTACGGGAGAACAACGGCTCGTGCCTGCAAAAATCTCAATCACGATTCCCTTAGCAATTCTTCAAAGCTTATGCACTTGGTTAACACGCAACGTTAAATGAAACTCACCGGCTTCCACTAAATTTACTATCAACCCCGAGAGACGCCGTACAATGTTTTTCTCGAAGGATAGCACGCAGCGTGACAACAATGACGGACACAATGAAATGACGATCGTACATTTACCTCGAAATGTAGCAACAAGCGAATGAAGTCCCCAATCTATCAAGATGTCTTCTACTACGCACATTTTTATATTTTCGATGTAACTCGTCTCGCAAAACTTATCACAATGGCTATTGTAGTTTTCTACACGCTCATAGGGGAGATGCACGTCAAAAGCCAGAAAAGAAGACGTGAAGTCGAAAGGGCGATCGTAGCGCTGTTCGCGCATGCATCTGAAACTACACTGATTCGCGATTTCCACTAAATAATAGCTCACAGCGATCGAACAGAGCGCGCCCGTGGTCGGATTTGCCAAACAAAGTCGTTATCTAGAAATCGTGCCGGGAAAAAAGTGATCGATTGCATCCACAAGAACTCAAGTAGCGATAGCAATCAATAGCTGAAAAATATGCACATCGTAGAAAAAAGAAAACACGGTCTTACCTCGAAGTAACTTTAATTAAATCATTTGTTTCAATTAACTTATTCAATTGTAGAACCAACCATCATTCGCTTTATGCGTAAACATTAATTCAGTTGGAAAATGTAATTTATTGGTCAATATAACGACCAAATATAAAGTTCAAATAAAACGCGGATTACTTGTATGAACTCCGATGTCGTTAATCTAACCCATTATATGACCAGGGAGATATTGCTATTTTGACATGATAATGTGGTTGTTTCAACTTAACTAGCTTTGTCATTTGAATCGAATTGTATTTCAAGCGAGTAAAATTAGGTTGCTTCAAGCAAAATTGCTTCAACTAAATATACATAGTTGGTATTACCAAACGTTTTTCTCAGTGTGTTACCTGCGATTTAGGTGACATTTTGCACAGATCTTTTTTTTTATATAAGTCACTGTTTAAATGGATTTTTGGCGCTTCGCAATAGTTTTGTACTATACAATAGTGATTTATACCATATTATAAGCTACGACCTGCTGAATGCATAGTAATGCGTGTCCTACAAGAACAGAAGGTGAACTACAAGAAGAATTGTTGAACTGATATCCTATGTTTGCCATGCAACAAACATACTATGTAACAGTTTGTAAGACATGCGTAGTTCTTAAAACTATTAAGCTGCATTTGCTCGAACTGCAAATGATTTACTTCTTCGCTATAATTGTTTCGAATAGTCACTTTTCATAAGGTCTTCTAACAAATTATACTCGGAAAACATTAATGTTAAGGCAGGATTCTACTTTGAAACTTTGAAACTTTGAAATTGGATGAAAACACCCACCTGGAACACGTCGAAGGCATATTATATGGCCCAGGCATCGCTGATTGAGGGTAAGATAATTTTTTCTACGATTTATCACTCACCAAAGCTTTAAACGCGTTTTTCTCGAAACGACATTTTCAAGTACCGTGGTCGTGATAACTCAAAAAGTACTGAACCGATCCTTATGAAATTTGGAACACATATTCTATATGTGTGTACCAACCGACCTAACTACAATCAACTTAAAATTTTGATTAGAACTATTTTTTTATTGCAAAAAAAGACCCAAAAAAACGCATTTCTTTCGTATTTTAGCTGCCATTTTGTTAATTTTGCACGTATATAAAATATTCTAGTTAGGTCGGTTCCTGAAGACATACTGAACATGAAACTATTTGATTTTCTTTGTTTCAGACCATCCGTCGGGAAGATTTCACGACCACGGCAACGGTACCTGCTTTTCGAGGCGTTGGCTTTAAACATATTTTACGTGTACAAAAAATGAATAAAATACATTAAATTTTTTTTTTATGTACTTAAAGAGTGTATTTATTGAACAGTTTAAACCCCATATCGATATCTTTAATAGTATTCTCAGAAAAAATTCACGAAAATAGCGTTTTTTTTTCATGGTTTCAAAGTAGAATCCTGCCTTAACCATACGAATTGTACAAATTTAAAAAGGATAGTAGAAGTTTGACTGAACAATACTTAAGGGGAGGTACGTGATTAAACGGTCAAAAAAACAGGTAAACTTCGGGAATTTTTATCTCAAAAACTAATGTTTCGATTGGATCCGGGTTTTTTTTTATTGGAACATATGTACATTGAGGTATGTTTATGAATTTTTAAAAATAAATTCGTTGACTGGAAGCGATTCAAAGGCTATTATCTCGAAACATAGTTTCCAAATTCGGTGCCAGTGTATCTCGAAAACGGCTTGTCCGATTTCGTCCAAATTTGGATACAATATTCTTCGATAGTTTTTCTCGTTCGCCACATGGGATTTTTTTGAAATTTTCATTTTTGATGCAATCGCGACCGTTTTAATTTAACATTCGTTTTTCGTTCGCAATTCCCGACGATTTTGGATTGCATACACATTGAATAAAAAAAGCAATGGTTCAATCAAATGAAAAACCCCTACGTGGCGAACGAGGAAAAACTATCGAAGAATATTGTATCCAAATTTGTACAAAATTGGACAAGCCGTTTTCGAGATACATCTGGCGTCCACTTTGAAAACTATGTTTCGAGATAATCGCGTTTGAATCGCTTCCAATCAACGAATTTATTTTAAAACATTCCTAAACATACCTCAATGTACATATTTTCCAATAAAAAAAACCCGGATCCAATCGAAACATTGGTTTTTGAGAAAAAAATTCCCGAAGTTTACTACCCCCTCTTTTACGCGTTTGTTGTAAATACCATGGACTTTTCTCTCAGTGCAGGTTACCATTACAGGCACTTAACCCTTTCACGCCTGACGGAACATACGCTGTCCCAATTTGAATTTTTTTTTAAATTACGGCTGGGACAACGTATGTCCCATTTACTGAAAAACATAGACGCATTTCAGTGATGAGGAATTCGCACCCTTATTGAGCAAGTTTCAGACAGAAAAGTTACTTCATCGTAATAATCACTTGGAGGAGAAATAACTGTTCCCGGTATATAATGAGGTGCACTGAAATGATTTTTTTCGCCGTATTGAAA